>LVVM01006603.1:53411-91270 GCA_001882365.1 Rhizopogon vesiculosus | reverse complement strand
TGAACTAAGGATGCTACTATTTGACTGGTGGCGCTCAACAGTGTTGTAGGATCGGTAAGACGGCTGCTTTCCAAGCGCAGCTTGGGGCACTTGAACTACTCCCACAGCCGAGCCATCGTTTGTAAACGTCTGCCACATATCACGATGTGTGAACATCTGAGAGGGAGGAGGAACTTCCTGTCCCTGGCCGAAAGCGACGGAGAATGTGGGCACTGGCCTACCATCAGACGGGAACGGAATCTTCTCTGGGTCTTCTCCGTAGTTGACGGGGACAAAGTCATCTGGGATTGGCTCTTCTGCATTGACTGTGCCGATCGTATAAGCTCGAGTGTGGGAGAAGAACAAAGAGCTCAAACTCACGACATCGCACAAGCCCCTTGCCGAAGTTGATGCGACATACAATACCCAGGATAAACGCAATAAGAGCCAGGAAGACGGAGGTGGAGGTCATCACCGCAAAAAACGTCCAGGTCATGAATGTCCATCGGAACGGGGTGGAATCAAACATTGCTGCCCAGCCCGCAAGGTATCCGACACTGAGGGCAAGAAATACCAATGTGGGGATTTTGAGTTCCCGGCGCACACCATACCAACCCTGCAAAGGAGAGTGAGTTAAAATACAAGCAATCATAAGGCGAGTTCTAACAGTAGTCAACCAGGGAAGTAAGAGCTACACAAACACGTAATCAGTGAATAATCCTGACCGCACATGAAACACTCACGATGAGGGTGACGGTTAGCAAGGGCTTGTATACTGGAGAAGTTTCAAGACGCCCAATATTGCCATTGCACAGTTGATCGAGCCAAAGAGAGATAGCGATCACCATGAAGAACAACGACAACTGGATAACGATCGAGAGCACAAGGACAAGTTTGTAAACACGACTGATAGTTATCGAAGCCCCGACGCGCTTAAAAGTCTGCCAACCAAAGAGCTGAAAGTAACCGAAGAAAATGATGAGCCTACGTGAGCATGTAAAGCGGGTAACATTACCTTGGCAAGTCTCCAAGATAGGAAGGCAGAAAACAGCAACGCAACGACATTTAGAACCAGGCTAGCGATTTCAGCAGCCACGCGAGTTTGCCAATACGAGGGTAAGAGATTGATGGGATTGCAAGCTCCCTGCGTTATCGACCTCGCGAAGTCACCACGAAATTGATGAGTATTAAAAATCTGGTAACCTGCCCATCCGGTAGCCAGCATGTGTGTCAAAAGGGATGCGATGCTATGGGCACGTGAGTACCTCTCGGAATAAAATGCGTAAAACACTCACGTGTGAGGGACGGATTCGTTCAGGATCTAGCACAATGTTATGATCGAGTGAAGGAAGAAAACAAGATGCTTACAGCGACAATGGACATCCCGAGAAGCCAGACTTGAAAGGCGATGAAGGTCGAATCTTCCCGCTCGGTCTGCTGAAGACTTCGATGACGTTATATAAAAGTAATCTGGTATGGCGAAATCTCTCTTACACCTGAACCGGATAATTCAGAGCCCAAAGGCACTGTCGATCCAAGACAACTGCTTGACTGTTCCAGCCGAATCCGTTCACAGTGACTTGTACAGTGCCGTTAACCTCCACGGTTTGGATATTCCCAATGACGCTGCGTTTGTTTGGCTATTGAAGGCGCGTTAGCTGACTTTTTAACATGAAGTGACTACTGACCATTTCAAAAACAGTCTCCCTGCGATGCATGTCAGCGTAAGTTGAAGATACCGCCGGTGAAGTAGTGGTATGGGTCGAAGACATCGGGCTCATGGATGTTTTTGAACTTGATGTTGCGCTAGTCGTTGGACTTGCGGATGTCGAAAGCCCTGATGTTGTGATGTGACCCGAAGTCGTTGAACTTGTAGACATAGTCGACCCTGAGGACACGGGGCGGGTCGAGATCAAGGAACTCGACAAGCCTGAGGAAGTAGTCGTGAGGTTCGAGTTCACTGCATTTGTGGCTCCCATGGAATTATCGTCGAATGTCGTACCATTCCAGACTACCTGGCAAGCGCTAGTGCTGAAGTCTGTTGGGAGATTGTCGCAAAGGCGAAGGTCACTGCCCAGGACATAAAATGCATCGGAATCGATAGCGCCTCCTTGTTCGGTGATGGAAGCCAAGAAGTCAGCAGCGCCCACATTGATACGATAGGCCTGCACTTGGAAGACAATCTGAAGAGTACAATGCAGGACAGAAAATATGAAGTAAATGGTAGTCGTGCGTGAAAGAGTGATTCTGTCCCACTGTTTCGAAAATTGTTAGCTCAGGTGTTCCTAACAGAAATGACCAGCATTGGTAGAAGTGATGAAGAATATTATTTCATGACACATAAGGCTGCTGGTGTCTCTGATTGTTTAGGTTAAAGCGGACGCGAAGACTCACCAGCAACCTGATCTTGGATGGGATGGGGATAATACTCCAAAGTTGCTTGATGCGCATGACGAAGAACCAAAAGAAAGCTGAAGGATCAAACTGCCTTCAGACATTATCTTCCCTGTGCCCACCAGAGAGAGAATGCATACCGATAAATGAAGGACAATGCCACTAGGGCTATATAAAAAGAGGAATTGGTTCAAGAACTCAAGCAAAGAACAGAAGAGCAAACGGAAACTGCTACAACGGTCCTGCCGGGGTGCAGAGAGTCAAGAAGAATGAAAGGTGAGAATTCGGAAGATAGCAGAAGTATGATACATATATTATTGTGACAAGCAGACCCCCCTGCCAACGAACTTTGTATACTGATCGAGGCAGAACTAAAACCACAGCATCGAATGATAGCTCTCATGAATGTCACTCCGTGGCAACACAAAGATATCTGATCTAAGCTACACAGGAGTTGGACAAGAGGAGGCCGCAGGAAGCGGTGATAAAGGCGTCAACTAGATCAACACATGTTGAAGTAGACCTCGCCACACCTTAAATTTAACCTCTGATTCTCCTTGCCACGTCTTGCTCCTCCATGCCATCAAATGCCCTGGCCGAGTAATCACGATCCCGGATTCTCTATGAACCGAGCGAAGTAACAATAGTGCCAGTGCCCAGTGGCGTAAATCTCATCATTCTCCATCGGTTTCCTTTTTGGTCACACCACGCTGCGGCCAGAGACTTTACTTTTGCAGTGTGCACGACGGCAGCTCTGATCGACAACCGCCTATCCAATTGTATCATACTATACTATCTTTATCGTTTTTTTATTAGGACAGTTGTGTCAACTCCAGTACGCGCCACATATCTTGCCCGGTTCTCTACTAACTTCAGATCCTTTAGCATTTTATCTAAGCGCTGCTTCATCCATCATGGTAGCCTCCTTATCCACTATACTCCATTTTACGACGTTGACCCCTCCTTAGACTGTATGCACAGATTGCGGAGGCACCGTTATCGAGTATGATGCAGCTGCCGGCAATGGCTTTTGTGTCAAGTGTGGAACAGTGGTAGAGGAGAACACCATAGTTTCAGAGGTCACCTTCGGTGAAACCTCTGCTGGCGCGGCAATGGTTCAGGGATCTTATGTCGGTCAGGGCTCAAGTAAGTCTACCTTATAGCCGTTTCGAGACAAACTCTCAGTCTACCTCTGCTAGCACATGCGCGAATGTCTGGTCCATTCGGAAACAGAGGAAGTAGCGAGTCTCGCGAGCAAACAATCGCGAACGGTACGCCAATTCATTTTTATTGTCATAACAGACTCATCATTCATCCTTAGCTAGCAGAAGAATCCAGAACTTTGCTGCTGTCCTCCGTCTGTCCGAGGTTGTTTGCTTGGCCGCAACGCGTCTTTACACCCTTGCTGTTGAGCACAAGTTTACTAAAGGTCGCAAAAGTAACAACGTTGCCGCTGTCTGCCTATATGTAGCCTGCAGACAAAAAGAGACCCGGAATTACATGCTTATCGACTTCTCAGATCTTCTACAGGTACAGAATTCTGTGCTTATCAACACTAGATCTGATATCTCTTTCCCAGGTCAATGTATTTGAGTTGGGTCACATTTACCTGCAACTCGTCCAGACTTTAAATTTAAAACTCCCTCTCGTTGACCCTTCTCATTACATCTCCCGCTTCGCCGCATTGCTTGAATTTGGCGAAGAAACTCATAAAGTGGCAACTGATGCCGTACGACTTGTGCAGCGATTCGACCGTGACTGGGTCACTCGGGGCCGCCGTCCAGCAGGCATTTGCGGTGCAGCACTCCTCCTTGCCGCACGTATGAATAACTTCCGGCGCTCAGTCGAGGAGATTGTTCAAGTGGTGAAAATCGCAGATACCACTTTGAAAAAACGACTAGAGGAATTCAAGAAGACTCCCAGTGGTGCCCTCACCCTCGCTGACTTCAGGACGGTATGGTTAGACGAAGAGATGGATCCTCCTGCGTTCACAAAAGGAAAGGAGAAGGAGGAGAAGGAACGAGAGGAGGCTCTTAATGGACCAAAGGGCAGTCCTAAGAGACAGAAAATGAAGCGGAAAAGCAAGCGGAAAAGGAGAGGTAGCGAATCTGAAGGAGAAGATATGGAAACCGCCCCACTTCCGGAGGAAATCCTACCTCAGATACCCATGATCGATCCTGCTCTGTTCAACCAAGGTATTCTTACCGGGACATCTGAATCAGCACCACTGTTTTACCCGGACGAAAATGAAGAGGTTTATGCCAACATTGACCCTGCTCTACGACCGACATCAAACAGTATATCTTCCGATCTTAATTCACCAACAGCAGCTGCCATGGAAGAAACTGTCGATCAGGCTCTCGCTGAGGAAGTCGCCAGTTTTCTGCAAAATAATCAAGGCTCACTTCTTCGTGAAGCTCTGGACGGAGCTGAGCAGCGCCGACAAGCCCAATTTGCCGAAGTTGATGAATTACTAGGATTGGATGAGGATGAGCTCGATAGATTTATCCTCACTGAAGACGAGGTGAAGATCAAGGAACGTGTATGGGTAGAGATTAACCGTGATTACTTGGAAGCATTAGCTGGTATTGTTTCTTTAGCCTTATCATCGTTCATGTTCATGACTCAGCGGTTTGTTTGCAGCCAAAGGCGAACAAGCTGAAACGGGTGCTCACACTAAAAGTCGCAAGGTTCGTATCCCGGCATCGCCCAAATTTTTCTCGTCACGATTTTCTGCGCTATTTCTTCCTGTTCCAGTTCAACACTGATGGATTCGTCTTCAGCGTCGCAAATCAAGCACTAGACCTCGCGATGAGTCAATGCCATCTGGGAGTACAGCGGCGGAGTCAGTGCGGAACCTCATCAAGAAAAACCCCAAGTACAGTAAACGGATCAACTACGATGCGCTCAAGGACCTTTTCGTCGATGGGCGACAAGTGGTTCCATCTCTCGATGACAAAGACGATTTATATACTATGGACGATAAGAGTGACGGAGAAGGAATGATGGTTCTTGAGGAAGGCGGAGGAGGGATCAGAAGTCAACGATCGGTTACGGCAACTCGACTACCTCGAGAAGAGCAAGAGCAGGGTGATGAACGAGAGGATGAAGAGAGTGAAAAGGGTGATGATCACGTCGTTGATATAGGATGGGAAGATGCATACGAGCAAGAAGTCTAACTACAGCCTTCCTGCCATTGATCTACTTAAATCAATATTAAGAATTGTCGAGGATCCGGATGTCTTCGTAGATATATGTGCAAGAATCCGAAATACATGTGCGTCTGTGCTATAAAATAAACGTAAGTCGTCGAGGCGGACGTTTTGATTGTATCTAAATTCTAGAGAGGTTCCAGGGTGCGCGTCTAACATGCTGAGAGCCAAGTAAATGAGGATGAAACAGACCAGGTATCGTGATGCTCTATGATGGTGCAGTCTGTTGTTCCTTGGCCTCCCACATTGTCCTAAGCACGTCTGAGAATCCCGCTTTGCCCGAGATGGCGTTCTGCTCAAAACGCTGAACCAGCCAACCCTCAAATCTGTCAGCCATACTCCTCCACATGGCGGTCCGGGCTTGTATCTCCGCTGTCTGCGTAAATGCCGTCTGGGTGGAAGACATCGGTCTGTATTGTATTCGCTCGTAGCAGGAAGCAAACTGCGACAGCGACAGGTTGACAGATGTTATGGTTGCGGTTTGCGTTGCGGGGTCGATGAAGGATATTTCACGGACAAAAGCATCTTCTGAGCCGCCGAAGAGCTAGAAGGATCAAATGCGGGATTGAGATTGATGTCGTGCGGACATTGAGAGCGGCTGACCTTGACTATCCATGAGGGCGCCTTCTGTTTACACCCGAGAACACGCTCTGTCCGTATTACTCCAGTGCTCGGATCGATCGTACGGTCGAGAACATCGACGGTAACGACGTGAGTACAATGCGGGTTGGGGTATTTGTGCCACATCCCAATGACGACGTGAGACCAAGAGTGACTGCAAGTCGTATGTTGAGCGCGCTGGGAAAAACGACGAGCGTAAGATACTCACTCATACTTGAATGATTGGGAGAAGATGTGCATGACAGCGCGGAGTGAAAGAGGTAGAGGAGAGGCTTGGGAGAGGCGGGTGAAACGGGACCGCACCGGGAAGACGCAGTGCACTTGGCTACGATAAATTTGACTGCCTCCGGCATGCCGCGGCAACTCGGCACTTCCCCGCGTCCGAACCGAAGTACTTAATCAAACAGCTCTTTTCCAAGTGCTCTCTCAAGATCTTTGATATCTTATCACATTGCCTGCCATCTTCGTATCTACATGTCTCTATCGAAATTACTACTGTCGCTCACACTTCTTTTCGCATCCGCAACTAGCTGCAGTTCGGCGAGACGTGCCTTCATCTTCGGTCTGGGAGATAATCTGAAAACACTTTTCTACTGGCAGAGAAAGACACTCACATTTCAAGCAGTTTCGTTTCCAGCTCCTGCTTCTCTTCTTGCAGAGCCAAGCGTTTTTCTGCGTCGAGTTTCATGCTGCAAGGACAGTCAAGAGTGCGTCCAGCGCGTAAGAAACGAAGAGAGGGCGCACAAGATATAACCGCCTTGTCCATCGAGCTGCAAGATGGTCGAGTGGTACTTCCACAGCGATGGTCGATGAGATACAGTGAGTAGCGTAATTCCGAGGGCAGTTGCTTGTTCCATCATCGTACCCTCCATGTCGGGAGGGACCAATGAGGTTGCCTCATCAAGGATCGCATACTGCAGCCAGCTGGTCAACGTTCAGTGGCACAAAAATAAGGTGCATGATTACCTTGGGTCTATGGTAAAAGAGTCGTGCCCAAGCAATCTTTTGCTTGTCGCCTCCGCTGAGTGCATCTCTCCACTCGCGTGTAACGTCCCAACCCCCTTCTCGCTCAACTATGCTTTCCATCTGAACCCGTTCCAGTACCGTGACGAGGTCTGCGTCTGTCACTCCCCCTGGAACATGTCTTGAATTAAAATTTACAAAGGCAATGAAATTCACCCACTGGCCTCCATATCTTGTTGCGAATGCGGATAAATAACCTGGTCCCGGAGGGTTCCAAGGGACAGATAGGGTCGCTGGGGTATCAGCATGAAGTCCGACGCATGAGGCTTCCGAACAATGCCACCTGCAATGACAATGAAAATAATGCATTGCCATGAGTATATCAAGCTCACCATAAACAGGCCAAAGGCCGCCTAGGATGCGGAATAACGAAGACTTTCCAGCACCTAGGTGCCTTTTTTGAGCGAAAATGACCACGAAAGTTGTGACGCATACCGTTTGGACCGACGATCAACAGGTGTTCCTTCGAGTTTTGTTTTATATGAGACATGATGTCTATGCATTGCGGATACACTCACCCTAGGTTTGACATTAAACGTTAAACTTTTCAAAAGGATGTCACCATTTGGTGTGACGATCGGGACATTGTCAAATTGAATGTCGTCAGAGAGGAGAACTTGTCCGCGGCTTCGCAAAACTAAGGTGCTGCATTTAGTGCTTTCGTTACTAGCAAGTGGCGGACTCATCACATACTCCTTCCATTCTCTCCCTCAGTCGCACCACTAACAAGAGCCTTCTCGAACTTGCCCTTCTTCATGTCTGACATGGTATCAAGCAAAAGGGAAACCCGTGAAGTGTAACCCGCGAGCTCCGCCAGGTCTTTATACGAGTACATCACGCGGCCAATAGCATCTATGAATGCACGTCGGCAGGTGAGGTATGAATGTCGAGTGGTCTCACCTGATGAAGAAAGAAGTAGTCTTCGGTTCGTCACAAAACCTGTAGAACATCGAGCGGCTTGATATTTGGAATAACTGTGAAGACCCACCTTCTGTGCGGCTGCCTAGGTCAAAATTCGATAGTCCGGGTAACTTGAAGAAGATAGGAATCGCGCAGACGACGAGCTAGAATAGTAAATGTTATATTAGTCCAATGCACTAATTGACGAGTACGAACCCCAAAGCTACCCCAGAGCCACTTAACGATGCCCTCCTCTGCACATCCATACCACCATCTCTTATTCATTACTCCTTCTTCGTGCTGAACGAGTGCTGCATACTCCCGTTCAATCAACCGCTTCTCTGTTTCTTCGCCACCAAAAAACGCAATCTCCTCTGCGAACTCAGAGAGGCGAGAATGTGTATGTCGAAGTGAGCCGGCCAACGCAGCTGATTGAGCTGTGTATGTTCCAAATGAAGGTGTTAGGGCACGTACTGTATTCATATTAGCGGGGTATATGCGCTCGATGGAAATTGCACTTACATAGCGCTGCAGACGTCTGAACTAAAACAGTGAGAAGGACAAGTCCTTCCGCCCCTACATTCTGGGACAATTGGTAGTTGTAAAGTATCACGTCAAGGACCGGCTTTGCTAGGTTCGCGTAAATTGCAGCAAGGTGCGTGGAGAACCGTTGTATATCGTGAGTTATCATCCTGTTCAAATGAGTAAATCATGTATTAGCTGTGCAGGTGATTTGCTCACTGATCAGGATTATTTATGCGGTCGTCCAGGTTAGCTGAGATAATAGTCACTCAGTGATTTCACAGAGAGAGTAGGCAAAACGGACAGATTTTATAATAAACTTTGCCGTCCGGGCCATCCGCTTCATCTCCGAGGTACTGCTTAAGAACTTCCTTGGTAAGTCGCGTACGATACGCGAGTGCGAGCTTGTTTTGGACGTAGCTAAGCCAGCTATTCGTCCAGGTAGCCGGAATTGCAACAAGTAACCATCGGATGATATTGAGGAGAAATTGGAGAGACTGCCCGCGCACGAGTGACGCAACAATCCTATGTGGGTCGCATATGTCACCTCAAAACATAATATACAGGCTTGTCTGGAGAACGTACTTTCCATCCAAAGCGGCAACATACAACGAGATGGCCGTGCGGAACACCAGGAGACTTGAATGCATGAAAAGTAACAAGGCCTCCTTGGAGCGTATGCTTGGTATGACGATACGCAATATGATGCCCAGCCTTTGATAAAATACTGCATCAACCTTGCATGCTATGAGCCACTGTCGGGAAACAGGTAGAAGAAGCGTACAGCGACACGGGCCGACTTTCCGTCCTTTCGAGCTGCATCCTTTCCTTCGTCTCGTCTCCTCGGAATTGGACGGGCGAAAATACCACGATATGCAGCGGTCAGCACATACAAAACGAAGCCAACCGTGAGTCCTCGTTGTACCAGAGGCCGATTGGCAGCATACGCCTGGGCGAGTTGCCTCACTCGCTGATCGGAGAAGCGGGGCTTGGATATAACTGACATCCGAGTTCCTGTCTCAGAGGTAAGTAGACGTCAGGTTTGCCCTATTGTGAATGCTACAACAAGGTCCTTAGCCTTCGTTTCAGTACTGTATACAGCAGCATGTGATAAACAAAGCAGCCGGCATTAGCGGCACAAACATTTCATCGGCCAATCAAAATCGTCCACTTGAACTCGTAGTGACATACGACTTGCCAGAGCTTGCCAGCGATTCGATTGTGTTAAGCACCCCGGTGAACCACACCGGAGCGGCTGTGCTTATCTACTGATACCACGTAGAGCTTCTTCATCCGGGAATGACTATCTTCCTTCATCTATAAAGGTCTGCCTACGGGAGACTACGTAGAGCAACCATCACACAACTATGTCCATGAACGATACCTCCAGTACAGAGTCTCAACCAGTGCTCGCTGCCAAAACTACCGTTGAGCAGATCTCAGAGCTCAAGGATCTCATACCCCCCTCGTCCGATGGCCCTGTCATCGCGATTGACCTTGATGACGTCTTGTGCAGTACCAATGTTGAATTAGCGGAATGTGCGTATATTCTGCTCACCCGCTTGAGGAGCACTGGGCATAAGACTGTTAATATCTTAGGGCACAACAAGACTTATGGCACCCAAATGACTCTCAATGATTTCTATTGTAAGTTACGAATCAACATATGCATGTGCATGATGGTCACGTTGTACAGACAATTATTACTGGAAGGCAAGCAGAGTTATCATTCTACTAGTGCAGTGTCTGTTCATCTCGGATCCGTTTATTTCTTTAGAATCCGTCTTGGGGAACACCTTCGACCACGCGCGCAAAGATCTGGGAGTTCTATATCAGCGGTCAGATGTCAAAGGCCCGTCCCGTACCCGGTGCACGCGAGGGCGTAGAGGCCTTACGTGCGCTAGGTTATCGCTTGATCATCGTCACAGCTCGGAGCAAAGAAGGGCAAGCTGGCAGCTGGGCTTGGGTCGAACGTTGGTTCCCCGGTTGCTTCCACAGCATGATATGCACTGGTCAATTCTTGAATTCCCCTGGAAAACCTGTCCAGGATGGCGTAGGCTCAATGACGAGCGCACACAAAAACAATGATACCCCCACGAAACTGAGCAAAGCACAGGTCTGTATCGACATCGGAGCAAAACTGCTTATCGACGACTCGCTGGAACACGCGCTGGCGTGTGTCAACTATATACCGTTAGATGGGGTAGCAAAACCTCCTCCCGTACTCCTGTTCGGCTCATACGAGTGGAACAAGCGACTTTCGCTTGGTTCTGAAGAGCGCGATGATATGGTTTACGACGTTCGTTTCAAATTAGAAGATGGAAAGTTCCTAGATGAGGACGTGAAACGAGGGGACGAGGCACTGGAGCAAGCAAATACCAAGCATTCAGTGCGCCGGGTAAAAGACTGGAGTGAAGTCGTGCGTTATGTAACGAACGTGAAGGACGACCTTGTATAGCTTCAACATCAGAGGTAATTCATGTTTCTAACCTTGGCTTTTTTTCCGAAGGAACTCATTCATTTGACAGGTACAAGGCACTAGTTGTTAGATACATCCTCGTACAGACCGTTGTATATTCCCATTATACCACAAACTTGTCAGGCTCAATCGTATCACACAACTTCTCGAATCTTTCCTGTCTCGACCTCATACACCCATCCAGTAATATTCCCTTCTTTCAAGACAAGTGGGTGATCCTTTAAGAATGCAACGTCGTCTTTCACACTGGCATCTAAATCAGGGAACGGTCCAAACTGCAGGCTGTTGACCGCCTCGGACACAGCGGCATTTCCAGGATGTGCACTGATGACCTTCGATCGAAGTTGCTCATCCGTAAAAGTGAGCATCCCACAATCGGAATGGTGAATGACGACGATATCTCTAGTTCCGAGGAGTCTTTGTGAAATGATGATGGAGCGAAGAGACTCTTTACTAGATAAATTATAAGGTACTCGTTCAACAGAAACAGGCAGCAATCCGATTTTAATGACGTACGCAAGACCCCCAGCATTGCGAATAATGTGCGCTTCTCCAAGGTTCAGGCCAAGGAATTCCTCTGGCCTGGATATTTGATAGTCATTTATAAACAAGACTCCCTTACCGGCGAATCGTAACTCACTTAAGGCGAGCATCCATACACGTCACTACCGGGGAATTAGTTGAAACCACGAGCTGTGGGATGCTACTTACCGACGGCCAGGTGCTTGGACGGCGGGATACTCAACTTGCCGTTGTCGCCAAAGTTGGCAGCATATCTCTCATTTTCTTGTTTGAAGTCAACCTCGGACATGGCAGTGCAGGTAAGAGCTGGGTATGGTTTCTTGCGGAGCGTGATGTATTATAGGAGTTGTTCTTATTGACTAAGTCATACTGTACCATTTTGACGTGATCGAGCGTTAGAGACTAGCCTAATACTAGTAACCACGTGCCAGGTGCACGTGAAGTCATCATCCGAGTCTCGTGTCTGACAACTTAAAGTTGTCCATCAACTCAAACGGTCATGCCATCAATGTCTTCGCAAAAAATACAGCGTTTACTTGAACCTCCTGATGTATCTGCTGCGCATCAGTCTGCACTAGAGTACCTCGACTCGAGATTTGCTCACATTGACCACCTCGATGGGCTGGACGAAGTTCTATTGCAAACAAAAGCACGGAGTACAGAACTGCAGCGTCAGGTGGGTTAATTTATTTGAATGCTTTGTGGTAGTTTATTCGTTGTCAGCTAGCTCTCCGCATCTCAGCGGTCCATTGATTCACTTGTAACGAAGGCTCGATTGGAAGCACTTGCTAATCTTGACACCGCTCGTGGGCTTGCGGAGAACAGAGAGTCCATAGAGAGTGAGATGACTTACCTCTCGCACGAGCTCGTTTCGTCTCTTTCTCCGTCGAACTCGGGTGCTAGTCCCACTCTCCTTGAGGATATCGAGACCATGCATCGCGTCCTGAAGGAACTTGAGAGTGTGCGGGCATACGTAGCTGTCATAGAACGCGCACTGATGCTGAGGTGTGCATGGTCTATTGCCTCTACCTGTCCCCCACGGATATAATCAAGTCTTTCTTAGTGAAGGAGCATTGTCCCAGTTGCATGCTGCACCATCCCCGATCTCCACCTCGTCCACGTCGGAATATGGTAGGCTAAGTGCCTTCGTTAACAACGTGGTACAAACATGCAACGCTGTGCAAGAGGTTGGGAGCGTCGAGCAGTCTCTACATCTTGTTATATTTGTACGGCGTATTCGTGACAAGACGTGGTCGGATATGAGAGGGGTTCTTTCTGCGTATGTCTGGATCCACTCCCTGTATCCGGTCTGGTGCTTATCATTCTCGATTAAGCAAACTTACTAGCACGCTGGACAATCTTAAATGGCCAATGACTGTCGATTACCCTGCTGTGAGCGTGCATGATCGCAAATCCTTCGAATCTGCGTTCAAAGACTTGATATTTCTGCAAGAAATGTGAGTGAAGGCTTATTATCGATTCGGGCTATTCTGAGATTTCACACAGCGGTGAAGATCTTGAGGGTTCAACAAATCAATCTGAACGAAGTTTTGTGGGTTTATACCCGCTGGAAACTTTTGTTCACGCAATATCGCTTCGTTTCAAATACCATTTCGAAACTGAACGAGAGACAAATCGCCTTGACAAGGTAGGTTTCTCAACGTCTTCAATAACCTGTCTTGACCGCTAGTAACAGCCAGAGTGGTATCTCACTCACGTATTGAACGTGACTCATGACCATCGACCATTTATGGAGGGTGTCATACAACGTTTACTTTTGGGCACAAAATACCAGCACGTTAACGCTTGGGTAAGCCGATACCTCTGAACATGCTCTTGTAACTTGACGACAGACGATAATATCAGCAAAATTACGTTACTCTCCTTGTCCCGATCCTGGAGCGCAAGTTGCGGCGCACGGTTCCAACTCTACTCTCTCACCCTGCTCTGTTGGCGCATACGGTTTATCAGACATTGATTTTCGATTCGAATATGCGTGAATTAGGCTATGAGTTCGTGGTCAGTTCAGAGGCAAAGAAGAATGAGGAGAGAGGAGGCGTCAGTTCTGTCATCCTTGGCCAGAAAGAATGGTTTGACGCATGGTTAGAAGGCGAGAAAACGTGTAAGTTTCTCATTACACTCATTTGTTCAGCCGGAAAGACTAAATCAACCTGCCGGTTAACAGTCGCTGAGGACCAGTACCATGAAATCATCAGTGCTCCAGATGCATGGATTATTGTTGATGATGATTCGAATGACACTGATGAATACAAGCACTCCCGCTCAGTGGCCGAGATAAAGGCTACAAACTTATCTCGCCGAATAAAAGCTCTCGTCGAGCAAGTTACTGGTACGTCATTGCTCTGCTTCATCACGCTCTCCACTGAGTAAAATAGATCGTTATTCTCCCCTCCCCTCTTTCGCCCAACGCACACGTTTCCTGATTCATGTTCAACTTCCTATCCTTGAGCAATATTATTCTCGTATATCGTCTTCCCTGGATGCTTTCGAGACACTTTCATCCGCTCTGATTCGAGCGGTCCCGGGCGCACTAGGTGTCGAAGGAACAAAGGCAGACTCGGGTAAGTTGACTGGAGGCATTGAAGGTAGTCAACGGCTGTGCAAGGCTTTGCTCAGTGCGCGATACGTGGAGTCTGCGATGCAAAGATGGGGAGAGGAAGAGGTGAGTCTGATGTTCCAAGGATTGAGTGACACTGGAGCTTGCTTCGTATAGTTTTATTTGGAACTCTGGACAGAAATCAACCATCGGGCATCCCTACGTACTCGGGCAGAAATGCACCCCTCGCTACCGGACTCTTCAAATGGCCGGTCCAACAAGAGCGATGCTCCCGAATGCACTATTTTTGAGGAACTAATTACGCAGTACACGAACCTCGCTTCAAGGGCGGAAGACATACTTGTGAATCAAGTCTGTGGCGAAACTGAAGCTGCTTTGAGAGCACATTTTGCGACTGTCACATCGTAAGTCGTTCATTTCGACACCCGCTTTGTACAGTTAATTATAATGGCTACTGTTTAGTTCCAAGGATGGCGGCGACGTTCAAAATGTGGATGATGACATCGCTGTGCCCCCAAGTCTTCTCCCATCTCTTGCTCTTCTGTCTGGCCACCTCACCTTTCTCCGCAATACGCTTCCGACAGCAGTGACTACGTACATATATAGGCGGATAGCAGTACGCATCGCAGAACACGTTCTTCAGCGCGAAATACTCTTTCGCCCGGGTCTCTCACGAGGGCAATCGCGCATGGGACTTGCACGGGATCAGGCGCGCTCAGTCCGAGCGGAATGCGAACTGTGGGTTGAAACTTGCCAGGCTGCCCTTAGGACTTCTCGTGCCAGAGCTGAGGGTCCTTGGGGAAGGTTACTAGTCGCAGGCAGACTCCTCGGCACAGATAGGCGTGAGATGGAAAGTGCCATAAGCGAAGTCTTTAGTGGGCAAGGAGATGGGTGGGAGGATGTCATGGATGCCGTGACGAGCCTTGGTTCAGGTGGATTGAGGAAAGAAGAGGTGAAAACCGTGTTCCGACTTAGGGATGATTTGTAGATGTTGGGCGTGTAAGAGCATAGGATGATGATGGGAAGAGGCGTCCGATGAGAAGCTCTCACATGCAGCACTAGTGTTCCTCTGCACATACGAGATTTAGCTTTCGAACTATGGCTGTACTCGGGGAGGCGAATAGCACGATTATGATTGTGATGTGGAATGGATGAGACCTTCTGACAACCAGATAATCTTCGACCTTGTCACGCCACATAGGTTGGCATATGTCCAGTAATTCATTCATGTGGTGGTCGTTCTTATTAATATCCCAGGCAGAGCTAGTACAAGTAGGGAATAAAGAGGGTACAGCAAGAAGATGATAAGCGAGGGAAACGGAAATGGAGAACACAGGCAGAAGACAAATACACGGTCCTTCCGCGCACCGTCGCGGTGGTATTAGACTTTATAGACGATTCCATCACTGATCATGAGTTCATCGGCATCTGACATGACCTGACACACTGCAGTAGCCTCTGCTGTCCCAAACAATGCATCCGTAGGCAGGCCCTCATTAACCATTTCCACAAGTTCGGTCAAGAACACTTGTTCCTCGTCTTGCAGACGTGTAGAGAAAAGATTTGCTAGCCGCGTACGGAAAAGCTGCAACCTGTTGAAACAAAACACACGTGCGAGAGAACGAGTCAGAATCAGATGTCTTCCAAGTTAATCCTCCGGATTGTAGCCCCGGGGGGCCGAGAGCACGAAGAGAACGAGGCGCTCACCTGTCTCGATGCACACCGCCCTCCTGTGGTGGCCTTACATCAGCCGTTGGTACCGTATCCATTGGGAGATCCTGGCTGTTATCATTCCACAACGTGTCCTGACTACTGTGATCATTCACGGGCTGCACGTCGGTCGGTCCTTGAGGAGGCATACTCATGCGTTCAGGGGTATCGGGTTGTTCATCTTCGCCATCATCTTCGCCATCATCATCATCACCAGAACTTTCTTCATCGTCATCCTTCCCGAGAGTTGCTCCACCGCCGTTGATTTTACGCTTCTTCTTCTTTTGCCGCTGACGCTTCGCAACTTCCTTGTAAAGTGCGTACCGCATAATCTCCTCCGCCGCCCGGGCATCATCGGACTCGACCTTGACAGAGAGACGTGCCTTGGCGTGCGCGGTAGATAGACGAATGAGAGTTTCCAGTGTACGTGCTGTCAGAGGTGCAGTCTGTGTATGATCAGTCAGATACGAAACAAGATCGATATGTAAGAGAAAAAACTACCTTCTTCCTATTGGTTTGACCCTCATCCTCATTGCGAAGGTTGGCATACACATTCACAATGTGGTTAGCCGCACCTTTTGTGAGAACTGGTGCAGGCTTGCTCTTGGCGTACTGGATGTATTTTTTGATGAAGGCTATGCTCAACACTTCCGTCTTCATTTGCTTGCCTCTCCGTGTTCGTGACTTCGCTGCAGTCAAGCCAACATGCAGCAGTGGGTCGTACTTCTCGAAGGGGCTAGTCTCCACCCCACCATCAACCTCCGCAGACGGTACACCAGGTCCGTCAATTGCAAGTGGTTGTGATAGATTGTCATGCACAGGAGTACCATCTTCAACTCCTGGTGGCAGATAGCGGTGCATACGCAGTACGTGGTCTGCAATTCTGCGATCTCGTTCTTCGTCAACATCGTCGGTGACAATGAAGAGAAGATCAAAACGCGAAAGAAGGGAATCGGGTAGGGCAATATTCTTATGGGGATCTTTATGGATATCATACTAAACAACAGGGTCAGGTTACCAGATCTATCCAAAAAGCACGTAGTTTGACGCACTTGGCCATAAATCGGATTTGCAGCGGCGACGACACTGCAGCGTGCATTCAAACTGGTATGGATACCAGCCTTTGCAATTGTGACCGTCTGTTGTTCCATGACTTCGTGAATCGCCACGCGGTCAACATCTGACATCTTGTCAAATTCGTCTATACAAACGACACCACGATCTGCTAGAACCATTGCACCTGCCTCCAGCCTTCTCTCGCCGGTATCGCGATCTGTAGTTACGGCCGCCGTTAAACCGACACCAGAGCTTCCACGTCCAGTAGTCGCGATAGCGAGTGGGGCGGTGCCTAATACGAAGCGAAGTAGTTGCGACTTTGCAGTAGATGGGTCGCCGACCATGAGCATATTAATGTCTCCACGGATATGAGTACCATTAGGTAGATTCTTTTCTGCACCACCAAGAAGGAGTAAAAGAATGGCTTCCTTGATTTTATCGTGGCCATAAATGGATGGGGCAAGAGACTGTGAAAGAAGGCGGAAGATATCGCGTCGTCGAGAAAGTTGGTTGATTTGCCGAATGTCAGTGTCAGTTAACGGCGTTTGTGCAATCCCGCCTCCAATCTTTGAGGAAAGGAGATTGATGTTGTTTGCGAGAATCAGGGATCTATCAGTTCACGAGATGAGTAATAATAATCGAGCAAGGAAGGAAAACGCACTTGAAGGCACCATTTGAGCCACCTCCTACGCTTCGATAGAAGCCAACCAACTGAACACGATCACCAGGTTTGCATCTGTCTACCAGATCGTCATCAAGGATAATGTCTGTACTACGAGGTAGTTGGCCAGCTGGAGCACGTTCTGGCATTTCCTGGATGCTGATTCGCTGGTGATCTCGGAAAACACAATGACCATATTCCATCTGAAGGGGATGGCCATCATCATCCTGCTGAGGTGTGACAGTGGATGTTGGTGGCAAATTTGACGTTGATGTAGTCGCGTCACGGTACTCGCGCGCATGGAAGAGCTTGGTTTCAGGGCAATAGTGAACGGATTTGAGCATTTTTGGGCGGACGAGTGAGCAACGCGTGATGATGCCCTCTAAAGAGATCATCTTGCCAAGATGCTCTGATTTGAGAGTGCGCGGGCTGACATGATGGTCGCCAAAGGAGCCACTGAAGCCGACGCGATAGCTCTTTCCCTCCAATTCGTGTTTTTCAGTGTCATGGACTTGAGTGACGATATTGACAAGGGCGTCATCAAATGCGGGAAGAAAGTCGATGGGCTGCTTGAGCAAGCCATCTGCAAACTCTCTGTTATAGTCACGGAGATCATCGATGTTGACTATGAGACGTGTTTGATCTGTGCGGAGCATACGTCCGATATCGTCTCTGTAATTGTAGATCGGGGAATCAGAAATGAGGAACTCCTCGAATATACGCGTTCTGTCGCGCATAAGATCATCCTGAGGAACAGGCTCGTCGAGCATAGACATAGTGAGGTTGAGCGAGCAGAATCAGAGTTTGAACGCGCTCATTGACCGTGACGCGACTAAGCCTGCCCTTAACTTTGATTAACTTAGTAATCAGTTAGCCTCTGATGGCAAATTCCGACGGCACTGGGCAGGTGACACTGGTGGCCGCGTCGATATTCGCATGCAATCAAGAATAACCAACCCGAACCCAAAATTTTACAGGGAAATCGAAGATGCTCAAGGCAAACTAGCTGCGTCATGCCAAGAAAAACGGCCAGAAGTTTGAATACAAGGCAGTTTTTTATGTGCTGTTGCTTCACAGGTTCTGCCCGTTGGACTACGCAAGTGAGATATAAAAGCGAGTGTGGAATTATGTTGAGGACATGGGTTAAAGTTAAAACGCAATGGAAGTTGGAAGGAACAATATCAGAAGGGGGTGTCACATAAAACATGCGATGTGCGTGGTGTCAAACACGATACCCGGCATAATCGCTTGGGATAGAGAAAGCGCATGTAAGTCGAGGTGTTCACACAACACCGTGATGGCCTAATAGATGCACGAACTTACAGGACAAAGTGCTTCAAGTGTTGTTTACCAGTCGGGTCCACCTGAAGTACCTCCAGAACTATCTGCACTAGGGGCAATCTGTGGGAAGAGGTTATCAGTCGTGCATCATATATCGAATGGCGTCGGTATGTTCTTACTGCTTCAGGTTCCCTAGCCGCAAGTTCTGACATCTGACAAGATATCAGTTGCGGCGCTAAAGGGGTTAGGCTGGAAACAAATAACGCACTGGTAGGGCAAGAGACATTTGTAAGAGACAAGCCAGGATGATGGCTATATACAATTTTGGGGTGAACATGATTTGGAGGAATGCCTGTCTGAAGGAGTGACTGGAGTTAAGGTGTTTTTATATATTCGGTGCGGAGAGATAGATATGAGAAAAAGTGGATATGACAGGTCCAAGACTATCCTGGGGGGTAATCCACGCGGTTAGCTTCTCCCGGAACCACTCAGGAACCGATGTCCTACGGCCGCCGTACAATTCGGTCCAAAGGGTGCAGGAACACTATAATATATACATATACTTAATAGTACTAGTAGTAGGGCGAAAAAAATCTCGGATCAGGCCCGTCTGTGCATGAACGTTGAGTAACGTAAAGAACTGGGTGGAGCCCATAATAATTTTTCGTCCGACCAACTTCGGAGCATGATCCATGTGGGTTCCTTGCCTATCACATAAGTATTTCTGTCTTCTATAAATTCGTCCTGCAGCTCAAGTGAAATTCAGTTGCAAAGCGTTAAAGATAGTGACTCCCCTTCACACACAGCCTGCACGCCTGAATGTCAAGAAAAGCCTGTCAAGGTGAGTTCGTAATTCCGTCGGACTGAACAGGTATGTTGAAAACAGTCAGTCCCTTCATCGAGCCTGACAATTAACCAGTGCATCTATGCCCCTCAATCGCCATAATGAAGTACACTTCCCTGATAGACTCTGTCCGCTTATGAGTCACGATTGCCTGCATGCCTGGTTGTCAGATTGCACAGGATGTGGATGGACGGCGTGTCAGTTCGAAAAAAGACAAATCGTGCTTCCAAAACTTGTAAAAGCGCATGTACGTTATACATCAGTTTCTGTCCGCTTTCCCGGTCCGGAGTGTGATGATTTGCTTTAGATCGTGTGCCATTGATGGTGCTCCGAAGTGGCCAGATCGTCATCGCTGCGCAAATGTGGGCGCGGATATGATGTCATACGGCTATCAGTACAGAATACGATGAACACGAGTTTGAAAATGCTCATTAATCCTGCAGTGATGGTCAGAATATATCGATCAAAATGAAAAAGAGACGGAACATACCCAAAGCTTTATCAGGCCATCCCATGAAGCCGTTACAACTTTCGACTGTATACACGGATAGAGTCAGCATCGATAACGAAATAAAAAAAGAACAGAAATAAACCCACCGACTCGTGGGGTAGCCACTCATGTGCAATCACAACCTTGGAATGTGCCTGCAGCCTGGATTTGATACGCCCCGTCTTCCAATCCCAGAATACCACGTTCCCCTCACCGTCACCACTACTTATCCATTTCCCATCTGGAGAAAACCCAACCTGACATGCGTAACCCGCCACAGAATGTCCCGCGAACCTTTTCTTCCTATTTTGACGGAAATTATCGGTGCTGTAGATCAGGATCTGATTGTCTAATGATTGCGCAGCAAAGTATTTCTCTATAAGTGCCATAAGCAAAAATAAGTCAGATCACTTGTTCACGTGGGAGAAAAGTATACGCACTCGAAGGGTGAAGTGTCACTGCTGGCATCGAGTGCATATGAGGCTCTGCAATGTATTTGATCACGACTGGAATATCGTAATCCCAAGCACGAATCGTCTTGTCGTCCGAGGTCGTGACAAAGCGCCGGTTCTCATCGACGAAAGTAATGGTATTGACGGGACCTAAATGCTGATCATACTCCTGGGTAATCTCCCCAGAGTTCATATCGTACTGCACGGTCGGATTCAACCATTGATTTTAGACCGCAAAAAAACGAAAGGATTACCTGGATAATCTTTTTATCCGACATACCAGCGAGGAATATGTGTTGTTTATCTTCGTCCGGATGGAAACGCACCACGTAGGGAGTCTTGCCGTTACTGAACCGCTTGAGACACTGACCGGTCTCGGTATCCCACAATTTCATTTGGCGGTCGTACCCACAAGACAAAAACTTCCTACCATCATTGGAGAACGTGACGTCCTTGACAGCTTGTACGTGGCCATGGAAGGTCCTAAGGCAATTTCCATGCGTATACACGTCCCACAGCTGCAGGTAGCACATAAATTTAGGGCCAAATGAAAGAACGATCAACGTACCTTTATTTTTGTGTCCATAGACCCGCTAAGGAGGAGATGACCAGTTTCAGGGAATAAACGTATGACCGAGACGCCTTGCGTATGACCGGTCCACGTGTGGATACACGACTTTGGAATAAATGTCTCTTGGGATCCTGCCTCATTGACAATGTGAGGCGCTTCTGATAGCGGCGGATGCATATACGTTCTGCCTTGATAGTCGGTCATAGACTTGCCATGGAAGACCGAGGTTTCTTGGCCATAAGCACCGGGTTTTGGTTTTGCCTTCTTCTTTGGAATTGTCGGCTCAGGCTCCTCTTCCTCCTGTGGCTGATCACCAGTATCCTCGACACCATCCAAGAACCCAATCTCCTCCTCTCCGTCCCATGCAGCCCAAGGACCAACGTACGAACCCGCACCATCGACAACTTCAAGATCTCCCTTGTTCTTTCGCTTTCTTTTCAACTCCTTTTTTTGGGAGTTTGTGGCTCGTAAAGTATCAATGGTTGCGAAGCCATTTTCAAGGGCCTTGTCGATCGAGCCAAGAATAGACGGAGCGTTTGGATCAACCGAGGGGTTGACGGAGTATCCGAGGATGGAGTGGGTGAGATGCTGTGCATTGAAAGCGTGGTCTGACATGGCTTGTTCCTCAACATGGCCTGCGAGTGCGTTCTGATTGATGAACCTATTTGAATCACCGAATGGATTCTGAGGTCCCTGGAGGGGCAACATCATGTCGCTGTAGGGAATATTGACATTCATCTGGGTGTCTGTTGGCCGGGTAACCAGGGATGTTTGATTTAAGGGGTCCTGCGGGCGTGGTCAGCGACATGCTGGATGAAGTTCAGTTGTACGCACTTCAGCGAGGACATGAGGTGCCGCTTGAGAAACGAGTTTGTCCTGTGATTGCTGTATGCGAGGTTTCTTGGAAGTAGGGAGCTTGGACAGACCAAAGGCGTCATTGATATTTGTGACATTGTCCTCGTCGGAAGAGTAAGCGGACATGATGGAATGTAATGGTTTGACAAGTGGCCGACGAATTTGACAAAGAAGTAAAGGCGTGGTATAAAATTTCTAAAAAAGGAGTGAGACAAATTGACATATTTCATTTTGCGGGGTGGTGTAATGATTTCAATGTTCTCTCCTCAAAGCCCTCAGTCAACCGGAACCCCTCATACTTTCTATTATTTTTCATCCTTTTAAATTTATCATGGCCGAGCGCATCGTCGGTCGGCCATGGACTACTCGCGAAGATCGTCTCCTCGTCGACGCCGTCGCAATCCATGGTGAGACAGACAACTGGAAAGCAGTCGCCCACTGTGTCCCAGGAAGGACCAATAAAGCCTGCAGGAAGGCCAGTATCAATCCTCATGTTCCAAATTCAATCATTCCAATACATTCACCAACAGCGTTGGCTCCATTCCCTATCTCCGAATGTGAAGAAATCTGCCTGGACGCCGGAGGAAGATCATCTGCTTTTGGAGCTCTACCAAGTTCATTCAACAAAGTGGTCAGTAATCGCGCGACATATCCCCGGTCGCACCGATGACGCCTGTTCAAAACGGTATCGCGAAGCTCTCGACCCTTCTCTCAGACGTGATGAATGGTCCAAGGAAGAAGACTGCAAACTCCTAGACGCGTACTCTCGCTTGCTTGGGCGATGGGGTCAAGTCGGCCAGGAATTACAGCGCAGTGGGTTGGCCTGCCGTAACAGGTGCTGTTTATTCCGCATGTCCTTTCACGTAACTCATCGCCGCTTTCTCTTTCTCTCAGGTGGAGGCTTCTTGAGCGAAAAAGAACCTCCCTTCCTCTGACCGACTCTCAGTCTGTCGACGTTTCAAATTCGTCTTTGACTATGTCTTTAGATCATTCAAGTCCTACTCTAACTTATACTCACTCCCCACCTTGGCCAACTTCACCTGTGCTCGACTCCAGACATTATTGGCAAGGAAATCCATCTCATTTTGATACAGGACCTTCCTCAGCCTCTGGGCAACAATTTAACAACGTAAGGTCCCACAATGACGTGGGATTACTGGGCAGTGTAGAATCATCTTCAGTGTCCCATCCAGAGTCAATACAGCACGTTGTCAATCTTCCCCCTCCATTTCATTATTCTTCATCATCATTAAGTTCGGCGTTGTCATCTCCACACACTCTTGCAAACAGGTATGCAAAAAGTACCGCGGCCTCTGGTGGCTGTTACCATGCTGGGGAACCCTGCGCCGCGCCGCTCCCTATTGCCTCCGCGGCGCCGGCCGATAATACATCCGCGGTGTTCAGCTATGGGGTCGACCATCTCGATCCCTCTTTGGTCAACACATCTCAAAGCACACAGGGACGTCACACCGTGTACGACAACGTTGCACGAGGGCAGTACGATGGCGTCCGCCTCGGCATCGCTCCCACCCCTGCCGCCTCACCCGTTCCCGCTCAACGCGCATCGGAGTATTATTCGCCTGCACTTCGCCATAATGAGCGTAAAGGCCAACCTGTTCTCCATCAGTTGATCGGTGATGGAGAAGCTTCTCCATCAAAGCTCCCTCGAGATCCGTATTATTCTCATCCAACTACTTCTCAGGGTCCTCTCTCACTCGTGCCTTCGGGACTAGGCCCGATCCATGAAGCAAATGGCAATTATTATGCAACTCATCGTCGCCAACAGCTTGAGCATGATTTGCGGCACTTTGTAATGCCTCCTTCTGATCCACCCGCTGTTTCCAACGTTCATCGCGAGTATTACGCGTCTCCATCATCATCCGACCTGTGTTCGCCTGTTTCGTCTGTTGACACTGCGTCGTGTCAGCACTACCAATACTATCCACCTTCTGAGCACGCGGTGCCGGCGCACCAAGATATCAGCCCATTATCGCGACCTGCAACCGCAACGCCTGATGGTTGTGGAGACTATTATCGCACACAACCCAAAGGACAGCCGCAACTTCAATTCCATTCACTACCGAACGAGCCTGAGCTCACCCTTCATCGGGCTCCTGTGCCTGTTTCTGAGACAGCTCCACCCCTCGCCGTCCCACGTAGCTTTTATCATGTGTCACCCACCCAGCCTTCAGCGTCTGTCGCTCCATCCGCGTACGCGCTCCCCAAGGCCACTGGAACAGTTGCCAAACGCGGCCCTCCACTGGATACCTCATCACCGAATCCTGACGACCCCAATCCTCGTCCGGCTTCACGGCCACGTTCTTCAGTCATGCGGAAGCGTCCTGATCTCCATGCTCCTCTGAGGTTATCCTCAGACTTACCGGCTACGAACGAGTAGGTCATACTCTCGTGAACAGTTGACGCAAGTGACTAACGTGCTATCATTTGTCAGCTCTTCAATAAAGCCATATGCGTGCGGTCATGAGAGCTGTTGGCCAGCGAACACAGCGCGGTCCCTTGCTTGTTACACCACTTCTCGCGGCCTTTCGGATCACAACAAGAGTGCGCACCCAGAAGATGCTGGCGGGGACAGGCCGTACAGATGCGGACTGGAAGGCTGCGGGAAATCTTGGAAGGTTCGTCTACTCGGTTCCATTACTGACAGCTAGTATTGACATCTTTCGGCAGAGTATTAATGGATTGCAATATCATTTACAAATGTACGGAATCACACACTTTCTTCGCCGTAAATGCTAACTGTGACCCAGTTCGAAGGCTCATTTCCAACACGCTATTGTGTCGACTTTCGTCACCTCTTACATCGATGGTCTCACCGTGCCTTCCGTGGACTATGGTGAAGGTGACGATAAGACTAAAAAGCAGTACTCTTGCCCGCATCAAGGCTGCCCGAATCGGTACAAGCAGCTCAGTGGACTTCGTTATCATCTTGCTCACGTATGCTTTACATCACAAATATTGCTGAACCTGGGCTTACCCGAATTTGTTAGGGGCACCCTTCAGATCTCCCAGTTCAGTTAGATCTGGTACCCCCTGCCCTGAGTCGCAAGTTGGCAGAGAAGATGCGGAAGGAGAGTGCAAGTTTGCAGCCTCCCGATGCATAAATGCCTACTCCTCTTCCTGTTCCACATGTCCTAACGGGCAAGTACCCGCATATCGCGTGGCCCCAGGTTATCGTCCCAGACGTGCTCATGCGACCCTGCGACTTTGAACTTCATGGACATCGATATTCTACTCGTCTCCTAATTCCACTTATTTGGCCCTCAAGGGGCCCTGCTCGTTAAATTTGCATTGTTGTTTATCATTTAGTGTATCTTTATTGCTTTCATTCGCCTTGTCTCTTCTTGCTCACAACGTTCAGCTTCCTCACGGATTGAACATGCCAAGCCACCATTCATTTTGCACCGTTCATATTTCACTGCGTACTTAATTTGCTATATGTAATTTGGTTGATACATGATCCCAACATCAATAATTGTATTTTCTGCATGGGCTACCTGGCAAGATTGTCGCAAGAAATTGAAATATTCATTCCGTATCGGTTGGGTCACCATCCACACGCACAGCATAAGCTGCTCTTAAACAGACTCCCCTCCTGAATTATCGTCCGCCTCCAAATTGGCCGGCACTAAGGAAAGTTGAGCTTAATTTGGACTACGGGTAGACAGAGATCAACTCACAGATTCTTCAGGTCTGGATCCGACATAAGTTCTTCCATAGAAGGTGCTGCTCCGCCAGATTGCATGCGGTTCATCTAATAAGGGTGATCAGAATGGCTACTGAAAAGAAGGATGGCACCTACCATGTTAGCGACATTTGGGTTCGACATAAGCCTTTCCAATCCGCCATTAGCCATCATTTGTTGTGCCATTTGCATCATCATAGGATTATTCATCATGCTAGCAAGGTCGGGCATGCCACCTCCAGCGCCCCCGCCCATGCCTCGGAACATATCTGCCATACCCCCCAGTCCACCAGCACCAGCACCAGCACCAGCGCGCGGGATTGAAGATGTACTTGACTGCGGGAGGTCACCTTCGGGCACGAGTGGCGGTGGACCATCATCGTCATCGTCGTCGTCGTCGTCTTCGGAGGGCATGCGGTCTGTGGCATTTTGTAAGCCGGATTTGAGGTTGGCGTTCGTAGGATCGAGCTCAATTCCCTTTTTGAAAGCGGCAGCGGCGGATTTGTAGTCGCCCAAAGTATAGTGCGCATGACTAGCCCGAACATCATCGAATCATTGAATTAACTGGGAAAGGGATGGTAGATACTTACCCTAGACGAGAATATGCCTTGACAAATGCAGGATCAACTTCGATGGCTTTTTCAGCATCGAGGATTGCAGATGCATGGTCGCCCTTGCTAGCGTATGCAGCAGCCCTGTTAGAGTAGTAGACAGGATTGGTAGAGTCGAGAGTGATGGCTTTGGTGTACGCATCAATGGCTTGCTCGTGCTTCTTGGCTGTCATATGCATATTTCCGGTCTGCTTGAGTTTCTCAGCCTTGATTTTGTCTTCTGCTGATGGGGCAGAGGGTGTGGCTGCGGGAGCGGGTGAGGGTCCTGCTTTGTCTCTGGTCTTCAAGAACACATCGAAGATGGTTTGTAGCTTTACTTGTGTACTTAGGCGTCCCCGCTGGTTGTCATCCGATGGATCGACTCCAAATGCCTCGCCGATGCATTGAACTGAGCCAAGACACGTACATATTTAGCATGACAAAGGGGAACGGAAAGACGAAAACGCACTGGCGACTTCAAGGCCCTCCCTGTCGTCCTGCTTGACTGTTCCATCGTCTATGGATTGGTTTAAGAAGTCGATTATAGACAGGACGAGCTGCTGCTTCTTGTCCGCCATCTTATGTAGTGGTATTCTGGAGATCTATGTTGGCATAAACAAAGATCAACAAACATTTCAAAGTCTCAACTTGATGCTAAGAGTCGACGTTGTCCATAGCCAGTCATGTTTTTCTGTGGTATCTCCGGCGAGCCCCCTCAGGACCCTGTTGTGTCTTCAAAATCTGGCAATGTCTACGAACGTCGGTTGATTCTCAAATACATCACCGACAATGGCACCGACCCATTGACGGGGGAGAAGCTTGAGGAGTCTGACCTTTTAACTATTAAAGCCAGTCAGTTTTTTTATTGGTCTTCTCATGTGCGAAGAACTCAAGCTAACCCCTACCCCTGCCTGCTAGACCCTAAAGCGGCCCCCCCACGACCACCCGCTGCAACTTCGATACCTGCCCTGCTGCACATGCTTCAAAATGAGTGGGATGCAGTGGTATTGGAGATGTTCGCCTTGAAGCAACAGTGCAACTCCACTCGCCAGGAGCTGAGTTATTCTCTATATGCGCAAGATGCAGCGAGTCGCGTCATCGCTCGTCTCATAAGAGAACGTGATGCTGCAAGAGAGTACGCGCTTTCCAAGTATTATATTTTTCACATCTTTTGCTGACACGTTCTTTTTTCAGAGCTTTGGCCAATGTCCAGGCCACTCTGGGAGTTACTCCCGCAAATGGCGCGGCCGAAGACGTAGAAATGGCTGAAGAAAATGGCGCTCAAGAAGGTGCTCTCCCCAAAGAGATTGTCGACCAGATTGACGAGACCCAGCAAACGCTCTCTGCTACCCGCAAAAAGCGCAAGGCTCCCGCTGGTTACACGAGTACCGCAGAAGTGAAGACATTCGTTGCGACACACACCATTCCGTCGTTACACTCAGCCTCTCCTGCTGGCATGACTTCTCTTGCCGTTTCCCGTCTTAACCCATCTCAGTTCCTTACGGGTGGAAACGACAGGATTGTCCAGCTGTACGATAGAAGTACAGACAAGGTATTGGCCTCCCTTAAAGGTCACACAAAGAAAGTGAACCAGGTCGCTTTCCGCGAACGCGAGGGCGAACCCACCTTGCTATTATCCGCAGGTGCAGACAAAATCGCCAAAATATGGGCACAGGATAGCGCTTCTGGCGAGTACATACCAAAATCAACCATTCGGACACACAAAGGGGAACTCACTGGCCTGGTTGTCCATCCTACAAACTCCATCATTGCATTGTCTTCCCTCGACAAGACATATTCGCTTCACGAGCTCTCCGGTTTTGCCCAGATCTACCGCTCGGCCCCTGCAGAAGATGCTTTCACATCCCTTGCAATCCATCCCGACGGTGCTCTCCTTGCATTGGGAACTCTGTCGTCTAAGATCCAAATCTGCGATGTCCGCTCCGGCGCAGTAGCCGCATACATCACCCCACCGGACGCCTCGCCTTTCACAGTCAATTCACTCTCATTCTCAGAGAACGGATACCATCTCCTCGCTCCCGACAGCACGTCTTCCGTTGCCATCTGGGACCTGAGGAAGATGAAAACTGCACACACCATTCCACTCGGGGAAGGGTTCAAGATCAACAAGGTGTTATACGACTACAGTGCACAGTACCTGGGAGTGGCGGGCAACGAAGGCATCCGTGTGTTTGCTCATAAGACGTGGGAGGAGCTTGTACGATTTGAGGAGGCGGGTGATGTGTCAGATATGGTGTTTGGAGAACAGGGCAAGGAGATCTGGGCTACCAGCGGAAGGGAGGTCAGGATCTGGGGTCTACCTGCGTAAGTGTACGACTTGTCTTGTTTGCGTCAATATTATTCCTCCTGTATTTCATCGTGCCTTTGCACCGACTTTGGCTTGCAACCTATGTGGGCGTCGATGTGTGGAGCGTTCGCTAGTTCACTTTGTCACACTAATTGTGGGTTTGACTTCGTCTTCAAGGCCGCCGCACCATGGTGACAGCCCAAACAGTCCTTACTGTCTCTACACCTCTGAATTACACAGAACCATGTCCGTTGCAAAAATGTCACAGCAAACAAACAACCCCTGCAAGAGAGATCGCTATATGGGAGTGCAAGAGTCCCCAAGCAAAACCAGCCCATGTTTTTGCCATATAATGAGAGTGTTATTGCGTAGTTGGTACATACTACAAGTGCGTTAATGCATCACTAGAACCCGAAAGAAAATAATGGTAATGCGAAAGTGAAGGGAATGAATAAAGGACAGTCTGGTGGTCGGATAAGTAATATGAAAGAAATGGGCAATATTTTGTGTCGATCGTCAATCATGCAATGTGAAGAGGTATTCTACAGATACTCATACAAATCCATCCGATATAATATTTCATGACCAGGTCGAAGGGCCAAATGTCTGACCGGGAGGCATCACGTAGAGAGGTGTGCCTAGTGCGTCTGCGGTGTTCATCCAGACAGTGTTACCCCACCAGTTGAGGGTAATCCCGCCTTTCGGCATCTGAAGGACAAAGAAGATGACGACCAGACTGAGCGCGACGCCTGCGTCGAGACCAGCAGAGAGAATATAGTTGTAGCGCATCCACCACCTGAAGTGGTAGCGGCGCATGAACCACTGGAAGATGAAGCCGACAATGGCCCATGATGCAAAGTTAATGCCTGTGGCAGGGGGCATGGCGCCGATACCAGCAAAGAACACGGGAATGTTGATGTACCTCCAGTAAGAGAGGGGGAATCGGCGAGCGAGATAGTAGAAGGGGATAGGCAGGAGGGCACCGACGGCAAAGAACCAGAGCAGAGGGCTGTACATGGCACCAGGGCTGAAGAGACGGTGAGGACCGATGCTGCCCCACAGGAGCGATGCGCTCGCGAAGGCACCAGTGGATGGGCAAACGAAGAACTGAGGCTGGTCGGGTTGACAGATGTCCACGATGTTGGCGAACATCCAGTTCTGCACCAAAGTGACAACGATACAACTGATGAAGGCAGCAAGGACCTGCGCCATAAACATGAGACGCGGGGGAACCTTCATGTAATGACCTAGCTTCAAGTCGCCAGCAAAGCCGACCGCCTGGTTTGTACCCATGTACGCGCTAGCCTTGAAGATCATCACAGCGATGGGTTTGCCAGGCAGCAAATAGGCACCAATCATCTCGAATATTACGTTCAAGGCGATCTGCTGATTGGTGATTGCTTGGAGCATGCCAACTGGAATCGCAAGGAGCGCAGCGAGACCAAGAGCAACGCAGACCGCCCAGATGGGAAGCTCCGTCGGGAAAACTTCGACCGTGACGAAGAGGAGAAGGAGCATCACGAGGCCCAGGATGACATACCACCACTGGGGAACTTCGGGGTATGCCAGCATCAGGCGCGAATGAACATCACGCTCATCCCTAAGGCTGCTCTTGAAACGGCGAACGATGTCACGACGGTACCACACTTCGAAGACACTGTCAGAATGGGGCCACACGAAAATAAAGAAGAACTTACAAAAGGTATGAACGACGACTGAGGAGAAGGCGGCGAATGCAACACCGTATGCAATAGCCATTGTTGCCGTCATGAAGACAGGCGAGTAGGCCTCGTACTGTGCGACATCGAATGTGCCGTTGGTGACCACCGCAGAAGCGGCATAAGGCAGTCCCGTGTTGTCGAAAGTCGAGTAGGATGAAATCGGCAAATACGCAGTGAACCAGGTGTTAGTGACTATAGGATTCGGTTAGCGTGTTACATGCCAAAAAGGGAAACAGCATACAGTAGATGATCGGGGTAATGATCCAGAAGCAGACCACAAGGGCAACGGCAGTGTTAGCCTCGGACCACCAAGGTGTCACCAAGGGGCTCCCAATGTACGAGATCATAGACCAATCAAAGGTGAAAATGCCCATCCCAAGACCTGTGGACGTGCCAAACAGTGCGTTAACAGCCACGTTGTTGGGTGCAATCCAGCAGACCCAGTTGAACACGCTCAACCCAGTCCACAAGTAGCCAGGTACCCAGTACCAAACGAAACTGCAGGCGAGTGCCATGCAAAAGAATTTCTCCCGGGAGATGTGACGATGCTCATGCTTGCCATATGACTTGTGCAGAGTGTTGAATAAGGCGGAGGAGACAAGGGCACCAGGCCAAATCATGCTACTGGGCCAGACAAGGAATTGGCGAAGCAGGCCGCCCAAAGAGAAGCCGATAAGCTGAGTTGAAAGAACAAGGCAGAGTTCATAGGAAATGCTGAGGGTTTGGTTGTAGAAGACCTTCTGGGTCGCAATGATGTCGGTGGCATAGGCACCGCTGACAACAACGTTCGCCATAACAGTGATGAGCACGTGCTCCTTGATGTTGAATGGTCCTGGGTTGAATGACCAAATGTAGCCCAAAGTATTGAAACGGGTGGTGGGGAGGACCCGGCCCATCGCTTTGCCAAGAGGCAGCGCGGTCAACTGAGCGATAATCCCAGTGATAATAATGGAAGGGTCTACAAGGGTCTTAAGTAAGCGAGAAGAAGACGAGGGCACAGTCAACTTACAACGCATAGAGAAAAATTGATTAAGAGCCGAGATGAGGATGGTATAGAAGATACCCAAAACCCACATGCGGAACGTATTGACGTGCATGGTAGGGTCATCGATGCTAGATACCGCAGCACGAACTTCCGGGTAAGGAGACTCGCTATGAAATGACAGTCAGAAGCGTACTATGAAGAAGCAGTTGCACTCACTCGTCATACTCAAATGTGGAAGGGGTAGCGGTTCTCGAAGCAGTTGAGTAGCGGGTAGTAGATTCAGCACGGGACTCGGTGTCAAAGTCCGATGCACCGCCAGAGAACTCCGACATGGCTATCTTTTTGGGTTCAAGCTCAGACACATCAGTGCTGGAGCAGGTAGGAGAAGGAAGTCCGGCATGGTAGTCAAAGTTAGGGTCGTTCAGATGCTCCATGAGAAAGTCGACATCTTCGGGAACGTCGGGCACGCCTCTAGCGCGAAGGTTGTGAAGAGCGATAATGTTTGCTCCGCTGCTGTATGCTTTAGTCTCCATGTCGAGACCGATTTAGTGGATAGCGCTGGCAATAAGAGTAAACGCTGAGGAGCGAAGACGAAGAAGGCTCAGCAAACAGACAGCGGGGAAGAGAATAATTTCTGGTCATTGCATGAAATCTGATGGCCTTTTGAATGGAGACGGAACATCCACAGCTTGCCGACCATCCACCTGTGGATCTGATCTCCGTTCCTGGAAGCGCCAGATACAATAAGCCTAATTTGACATGGCCCACTACAAAACAAAAAGCTGGGAGAAGAGCCGGGTGGTGAACGGCATATCGAAACTCAATTGTTCGTGAGTCATCTAAAAGCTCACCACATTACTCGCGTTCTACATGTGTGGATATTGGACAACAACGACACCAATATTGCATTCGCTACAAACGCTGCTGGGGTCAACCACAGTGGCACTCGCGCGCCGAGCGCCATGGATTGTAGCCATAAGCCAAACCACGGGAGCTAGGAGCTTATGGAATTAAGCTAACTCATAGCATGTGAGTAGAGTTCTACCAGAAGGGCCAAAGCTATTGTCTTGCGAGACTTGTTATTGTTGTGACCGAGAACGGACACGCTTCTTGAAGGTGTTGGCGAACACAATAATGCGCCTTTTTGCTTCCGAACTCATACCGAAAATATCCCGGTTACCTTCCTTATCTTATCTCAGGATTGATTTTCCATCACGTGATGCATACACGCGCCATAATCTGGTTTCAAGTTCATCACGTGGCTTAGTGTGACATTTCGTTGAATTTGTTCTGTCTCAAGGGGGTCATTATTCGTACCTGATCATTTTTCCTTGCTTTTACTACTTATATCGACGATCGTCAGCCTGCACACCTCAGTCTCTTTACCGTCGACTGAGGTGTGTATAATTCTTACTTACTTATTTTCTCCTTTACTTAACTATCCCCTAGACTCGTTTACTAGGTTTGTAGTACCCGTTGGAACATTAATCTCTTTACCGTCAACTGAGACTCGTTTACTAGTCCGACACGGCCTAGATTTTCCATGCGCTCACTCAGATTCATGGATGCCTACCGCAAGGGGCTCAATGGGAAACAGGCAGCATGGGTTTCGAAGTAACACCGAGGCCACCGAGTGCCTCCAGAGACCACAACGTCCGAGCCGGAAACCGCAAAATTAATCTGACCACCACATACCCTTGGTACATAATGTTGATTATATCGCCACTACTACTAATCGCCATCAAACACTTGTCAAAACTGCTGTCAAATTGCCTGCCGGTCGTCACAAGTGGTCAGATCAGTCACAAAGGAGTCACAATGGTATATTCACTATGAAAATGACTACTCCTCCTTCACTTAGCCAAAATTGAAGATTCTGAGTAGACTATTTTAATATTCTAGTACATCCCCATAGAATCACAGAACAGATTTTGCTACATCCAATCTGAAGCAGAGTTACAAGCCAAAAGGACATGTTGTGGCCTGTGATGAACCGGTATATGAATAAGGCCTATCTTAGACAGGTGACCACATACCTGATATCTGCAGAAAGGCCTTCCGACTCCAGCACCAAAAATATAAGACATCACGCGTTGGCAATGGCGACTTCGGTGCTCAGGATTGCGCATACGGAAGTGAGGCTATGTCATTAAATTACAGATACATAACCTCTACTGGGGCTAAGTTCCACTGCACCGAAGCATGTCTGTTGTTGAAACAGTCACTGAAGCCTCCCAGGCCCCATCACTCAATCTCCGCGGGGAGGACAAAGAACAGAAAGCAGAGCTGTACCCCTATGCTCACTTGCTTCCTCATTTCTCACCCGAGCAGTACCCGCCGCTCACACCTTTCGAGCATGAAGATCCAGGCTTTCGTGCACTCCAGCACGCAGATCCTCGTGCATTCCTTAAGAATGCGACCAACGTGGTCGAATTGACGCCTAATCTGGGAACAGAGATCCATGGTGTAAACCTCGTTACGCTTGATAGTGACGGGAGGGATCAGCTTGCACTCGAAGTAGGCCAAAATTTCCGTGATATGACTATCCTGGCTTATTGTCTTGCAAGGTCGCAAGAAGGGGACTCGTGGTTTTCAGGAACCAGCATGAGTTTATAGATAGAGGACCTGAATCGTACCTAGAGTGGGGACGACACTTTGGAAGGTTGGTTGAGCTTCCTCTTTGTCCGCTCAATGGGGAAAATGCTCCTGTTGCACCATACACCGCATTTCATTCGTGTTATCCCTGACTGACTCGTTGCAGGCTGCACATTCATCCCACGTCTGGGCACCCGAAAGATTACCCACAAATTCACCTTGTTTACAAGTGAGTAGTGCAGGAGTAGATGTTTGCTACTCACTGAATGTATGTTTCAGGGATGCAAAGTCGTCCTTCAATTTTGAAAGGGAGGACAGCATCACGTCGACCGTCTGGCACTCTGACGTTTCGTATGAGCTGCAGCCCCCTGGTCTCACAACATTCTTCCTGCTGTCGCAGCCGACAACAGGTGGAGACACGCTGTTCACATCTCAGGTGTCAACTCTTAAGAAGCTCTCACCTCAGTTTATCGCCTTCCTGCGCACGCTCAGCGCAGTGCATTCAGGCGTCGAGCAGGCTGAATTTTCGCGCTCAGGCAAGCGTGGCGGTATCGTGAGACGTGAGCCAGTAGAGCATGTCCACCCGGTCGTGAGGCGTCACCCGGTCACTGGAGACGAAGCGTTGTATATCAACCGCCAGTTCACAAGGCGTATTGTGGGACTGAAGCGCGAAGAATCCGGTGTGTCTGATCACTGTGAGGCATGCCAACTTGATGCTGACAGATGCCTGGGATCAGAGGCCATCTTGAAGTTCCTTTACGACCATATTGATAAGAGCGGGGACCTCCAAGCTCGAGTGAAATGGCAGCCTGGCACCGTCGTGCTTTGGGACAACCGTGTTACTGCTCATGTGAGTCGAAGGGATGAACTTCTTGGCATGGCGAACTTACATCGATCACCAGTCTGCCATTGTTGACTATGGAAAGTCAAATGAACGCCGTCATGGCGCACGTATCACCCCGCAGGCGGAGAGACCGATTCCTGCTCTGGAAGGCCTTGAGCTCGCTGGTGTTTAATGGCCCGGGATTGTGACATGACTTTGAAAGAAGGTTGCAGACCTAGGTGTAGCCTGTTGTATTGTATTGGAATGAAATTGAAAACATACGTATCATTGGACTTGTTGGTGTTAATGATGGTCGTTGAGAAATAAGGCTGTTCCGGATGTTGGACTGGCACTGCACGCGACTCATGACTCTGTTTTTCTATATTCTATCAACACCATGGCCGTTACCTACTAGCTCTTCAAGTTCCCCGCGCAAACCATGTCTTCGGACACGAGAATATTATACCTAGTGTACTGCGGCGTCGCAGTGACCGTTCTGAAGGAGTTCAATGCCGTCGTTACTGAGCCGTATATGGTGACTACTATATCCACTTCACCTGAGTGAGCTCACCTTCATGAGTTTCATCTAGGACGAGCCTTTCCATGTTCCGCAGGCACTGGCTTACTGCAGGGGTGAGTGGTCGACTTGGGACCCAAAAATCACCACACCACCCGGACTGTGGGTCGTCTACACGTACTTAATACTGTTTCGCATGACAGCTTAACTATCACATTTCACAGATACCTGTTGAGCGTTTTTTTGCATTGGATCTTTATGTTCAAATGCAATCTCGCCCTGCTGCGCCTCACCACAACCCTTACCCTTTTTGCGTTGCCACCTGTCCTCACGCGACTGCTGGCGTTCCACCAACGACGCCGTCCTCCACCGATATTGGCACCCTCAATTGAGGCCCTTGTTCTGTCCACCTTTCCAATAGCGTGGTTCTTCGGGTTCTTGTACTATACAGAGGTACCAAGCCTCGTTTCTGTTCTGTGTACCGTAGTTGCTGCGACACGGAACAAGCACTGGCTGGCTGGTTTGGTCAGTGATCCAACCTACTCTTAGTTTTTGCTTACAAGTACAGGGGTGCCATTAGCTAGGAATTGCGAGCTGCTTCTTCCGCCAAAATAATGTTATTTGGGTACTGTACGCATATGCAGCGAGCCAGCTCATGCGTTTGCGATTCAAACGCGGAGACACTGTACTGCATGATCCTCCCGCATTGAGCGCTGGACCAGGTCAGTCGTGCTAAGCTTTTATGTCTGTACCTGTATCGATGTGATTCATCTTACTCTGCGGCGTATGGTGATTTTCAGGTGACTTTCTTCGATCGATCACAAGTGCCCCAAAAGCATTGCCTGAATTGTTCCCCGCATTTGTTCCTTATGCACTTGTTCTCGCACTTTTCGGTGGATTTGTGATTTGGAACGGTGGCATCGTGCTTGGTGCGTGTTGATGACAATCGACATGGCCGTCACTAAATCTGTATGATACAGGCGACAAATCCAATCACATTCCTTCATTTCACGTGCCGCAGTTATACTATTTCATTGGATTTGCGACAATATTAGGATGGCCGGCCGTGGTGTGTGGTGAAGGCGGTCCATGGAAGGTTGCCACTGAGGTCATTTCACGCATGTTTGGGAGCAAAAGGTGGCCGAGCTCAATGATTGAGCGCGTGGATGCTGATATGCTGTCACAGGAAAACGCTTATGACTGCCGTCATATCGGGTTTTATGGCATTTACTATCCAGCGTTTCACGTGAGCTTTTCTCTCGCAGATTGATATCGGAACTCAGCCTTGACGGGTTCATTTGCAGTATTCATCACCCGTTCCTTCTCTCCGACAATCGCCATTATACATTTTATATCTGGCGTCGAGTATTCATGCTGCATGCAGCAGTACCTTATTTATTCATCCCGGGGTACCAAGCGTGCGCCTGGGCATGGTGGATCCGCGTTGGTAAGTTCCCTGTTTCGTTGTAACAGATTCTAGAATAAGAGGATGTCATTAACCCTGGACGTCATACACTAGCCCTTGATCAGTCGTTGCTGCAGACCCTGATCCTGCCCGTTTTAATTTTGCCTACATTGCTACCTACACCACTGCTGGAGCCGCGGTACTTCCTTTTGCCATATATCCTGCTCAGGGCTCAGGCTGTGGATGTGCAACCCTGCGGTGTTTTTGTCGAGGGCATCTGGTACTCGGCTATAAATATGGTGACGATGTATACGTTCATGTACAAGGAACGAGCAGGAGTTGGCAGGTTTATGTGGTGATCTAGAGTAGAGCGTAAATAGTTTAAACAAGGACTTTGAGCCACAGATGCAAATAAGACCACACGCGAGTGATTTTGGTTCAGACAAGTTCAAACGACGATCATACCCCGGACTCATTCACAGTGCAGATTCCCTAAGTGCTCCCCCTCCTCATGGCTCCTGAAACGAGTACCCAGCCACCTCGGCCTTCTAAACCAACCACGCGAAGTTCTATTCGACACTCACTTAATTTCACGTCGGTAGGCAAAGCCCTGGCAGATGTGATCAACAAGGAGTCTCGCGACCGCGATAAACCTAGTGACAAAGTCCTAAAGAAGTCAAAGGACTCTTCAAGACGCCTCAGTGCCATTGCACTCATGAACAGTACTGCAATGCCCCACGCCAACGCCACTGCCACCACAAAGTCAAAGTCTCCAACTCCGGCGCACCGTGACGCCAAGGAGGATGCTTCCCCTTCTACCAAGACCACCACCCGCAGTACGAGGAGACAGTCTGGTCTCCTCAAGCCTGTCGCAGCTTCTTCCTCTGACGAGATGGGGCTAAAGTTACTAGATGTCAGTGGTGTCAGTCCTACTCTGAAGCGTTCGTCTACGCTACGCCCAAGGACTGCTCCTGCACCAACCACATCTGCATTGCCGAAATATAGGCCAAAATCTACTCTTATAGAGTCTGTTCTCCCCAAGAAACCTGTTTCGCCCCCTCG
>LVVM01006603.1:0-53253 GCA_001882365.1 Rhizopogon vesiculosus | reverse complement strand
GGAGGAGGAGGAGGAGAAGGCGAATACTCACTCTCCCAGACGCAGTTCTGATGAGAAGTCTAAGAGGCCGATCAGTCCTCTCCCTCACAGAGCATTTGCTGTGAAGGTTAACCTGCCTAAGCTTACACCCCCTTCAACACCTTCTAAGATTAGCAAGTTATCGCCGCCAAAGAAGGCCTCGCCTGCTAAAGTAGATTTCCCTCGGCCAGCTAAAAGCGTCAAGACGACCACTACATCGTCTGCGTCCAGGTCAAACATTGTGCGGCCTCCGTCATCTTCATCGTCTCGCAGCTCCGTCTGCTCGCAGAATTCACCTCAGACACCCTCCAAGAGTAGCTTTGGTTTCGGACGCTCAAAAACCAATCAACCGCCAAGCCCTCTGCGTTCTACTGGCCGCCCTGCTCCAGAGTCACCGCTTGCACATCACTCTCGTCAGCTTTCCACTGCGACTCTTGCCAGAAGCGCAACACCCACGCAACTGTCGCAGCTTCAAGAGGAAGACAGCGAAGACTCCTTTGAAGCTGATGATGTGGAGCTTCTGCTCGCTCCTGCCGCCCCTCTTGGGGCACCCACGCCTGCGATCCCTAGAATTCGAGGTGCACGACGTCAGCGTTGTGATTCGGAACTTCAAACGCCCTCACGCCCTTCTCAACTCCTTCCTACACGAGACAATCTTTCCTACCTGTCACCTGTACCTCCAACATCACAAAGCTCGCCTCACCTTCGTCCCCCCAAAGCCAATGGTGGTGTGAATCGTGGCTCGATAATGTCTTGGGAACAATTGGCACATGACGGATCACTGATAATCGCACAAGACGAGGTAGAAAAAATGCTTTCAGAGATTCAGGCGCCCTTCACTCCTGGTGGCCCCTCACCGAATGTTAGTACACTGGAAGTTCCAGAAAGCCCCTGTCTTTCCGCTCTGCCATCACCGGGTGGCTATGGGTCGATATCTCACGTTTTATTACCTGATGCTACCCCTTCTCCCGCATTGCACTACAGTCACCAGGTGTTTGATACATCCACAGAGCTTCCCCCTCTTATGGACTCGGGTACTGTCACTCTACTTCGCTTACAAGTGGCGTCCGCCGAGAACATGGCGAAGGAACGCCTTGTTCGCCTGCTAGAGCTGGAGGAGTTACTGCATACCGCAACACAATCTCGCATTCAGGAGACGGAAGAACTCGCGAAGCAAGTCTCCTTCTTGGAGAAACAGCTTCACATCAGTGTTGAGGCGAGGGAAAGGGTGGACGAGGAGCGTGCCGCTTTTACCGCATCCCTGCAGGACCAATTGCGCCACGCAGAGGCTCGTCGCGAGCAGGTAGCTGAGGCTGCTTTTGCACACGGGCGGGAGGAGGCTATTGCGTCTTGGGCTGGTGTGCTCAGTCACAACCAGCAAAAATGGGATGTATGTTCTCTTGCCGGTGAGATTAAAGTGGAATGGACCTCTGTCAAAGAGCAGGCGGGGGTGGAACAGGAATTCCTGCGGGCGAGCCGCGAGACGCTGGAAGTATTCCGGGCTGTGCTGGATCATAGCCAGATGCAAATGCAGAATCTGCTTGCTTGAACGACGTGAGTGCCACTGGAATCTAACTTGACAACAAATTTCTGATCGTTCGCGTTTACAGATTTATGCTTATGATTGGATTACGTACTACATTCAATGACCATCCTTGTTTGCTTTCATGTCCGTGTACCAGTCCTATACATGATATACTATTATCTAGCCATTACTACGAGCATTCCCTCGAGGATATTGATTTCTTGTTTTGTTTTTCTGTCGGCTAGAATGAGATAAGACACGACTGCGTGCTACGTCCTGTATAGTCGATTGTGCTTTGACCTACTGGCCCGAGCCAGCGGAACGCATATATTTGTCGAACAATAGGAACTGTGGACACTCGACTCAGCGCAACATATATTGCCCTGATGTTTTGTACTTGGTGGCATTTCCCCCACTAACACTGCAGCTCTCTAGTGGCATTTAAACGTGTCCAGAATGCGTTACCCGACCCCCTCTTCTACCAAGCTGTCATCAGAAAGTTCTCCTGTGACAAAACATTCTTCTCGCCGAACCTCGATAGAGAGTGTGGCGTCTTCGAAAGGTATACACTCCCGCAAGCAAGCACTCAAGAGTCGCGCTTCGCGCTATGACCCCCCACCGGTCTGTGCTTCCCGGAGATCTGATAGTATTTCATTCACTGACAGTTGTCTATAGGTACGTATCAAAATCCACGGGCTACCTGGCTACACTGGTGGAAGCCTGCCACCCGATGTAGTAGACCCTCGCCCACCACCTTTGAACTTAGATGGTCTGGAATGCATTCGCACGTTAGGTACGAACCGTTTATGATAGGAGCCCAGTGAACTCAGCTAAACCGACCTGTATAGGCGACGGAGCATGTGGTCATGTTCTGCTTGTGCAAACACGCGACCGCCCAAACCTAGATAAACTGGATCGACCGGGGTTATTATTTGCCGTGAAAGTGCTTTCAAAGGAAAGGATGAAACTGATTGATCGGGTATGTTTCACTTCAATGAGTCACCGAGTTACTTCTGACAATAATCTTGCCGCTAGAAACATCCTGGGGATACGAACGCCGAGAGGACACGCCTATCTGAATTGCCCTGGAGTCCCTGGGTGAACGGTGTTGTGGGCGCCTTCCAAGACGAACTGAACCTCTACTTGATGCTCGAGTTCATACCAAGCGGGTGCTTCCACGACGTGATCCAAACGCGCGGCCCCTTCAATGCTGCCACTGCTCGCTTTTACTTCGCCAACATCGTCGCTGGGCTCTATTTCCTACATGGGGAGGGAATCATTCACCGGGATTTCAAACCGGCCAATATCCTCGTTAGACCGGATGGGTATCTGACCATTGCTGACTTTGGATACGCTCGTCTAGATGACGGGAGTGGAACAAGCACGGAATGGTTGATGATCGGGACACCGCTTTATATGGCTCCTGAGGTGTTGTGTTATCAACACCTGACAGGATGTAGTGTCGACTGGTGGGCAGCCGGCGTCACGTTGTATGAAATGATTACGAAGAGATCAGTCAGTACTGTTGATTCCTCGAGGATTCCACGAGACCTTTTTGATATTTCCTCATTTTCTCAGCCTTTCTTTGGCACCGACGAAGACAAAATTTTCAAGAGGATCGAGGCAGGCAGATACAAGTGGCCCAAGGGTCTCCGTGTGGGCGCATCGCTCAAGTCCATTGTCGCAGGCCTCTTGAATACAAAAGTCGAGGATCGTCTGGGTGTCGATACTTCTGTTCTCGATCACCCATGGCTAGACAACATTGACTGGGATAAAATGCAGGTTGGCCGCTACTTGGTACGTCCTTGCCGGAGCGAAAGAAATCACTATGTCTGACAGATGGAATATGACTTATCGTACAGGCCCCTTGGATTCCTGGAACGCCTGCGCACACCCGGACGTGGCTAAACAAAGCTTTGCCTAAGCAGCACTGCATTCCTGGGCTCCAACTTTCCATACCGCCTATGCACCGCGAGTGGGACGACCGACTACCCAAGTCAAGACCTGAATATTAGATGTCATGTCTCTTCCAATATCACCTATTTATTGCATACCGATAACTGCTGCCTACATTGCGTACACTACTGTATATTAGGTCTTTGCGGGAGGGCGTCATGACGCACTGTGGGCATTGCGAATGTCTGAGTGCAAGGAGTAATTATACGTATAGATTTTGATGATACAACATGTATGAACCAAGTGATGACAGTTAAGATACATACCCAGCGGGTATCTTGGTATATTATGATCAACGGGATTTAAACCAACTAAAAGATGATGTTATGCATAGCAGTCCGAAGCGACTGTACAAGCATCCAGGAGGCAACCATAATTGTCGGCCAGGGTAGCCTCTCTCAATCTGGCGAGGATGGCTTCATGAAGGGTGTCCCGTCTAAAAGAACCGTAGTCAATATCAATAACTCTCGAGAGAAAGAAATCACTTGCTGAATAGGACCGTATGCAACTTGAACGTCGCATTGCATGGATTGTATCGATATAGGCCAAGAAGAGAATGTCCGAGTGTCAAATATGAAAGATACCAACGCTTTCGCTTTCTTGCTGGGAAACATGACTGTTGCAGTAGCAGTGAATCCGGATTCGTCGTCGGCCCCTTGGGCGATGGCGAGTGGGTATTTAATCGCGACCAACTTTAGCTGGGCCAGTAATTGAGAGCAAGCGGACCAATAATCGCCTAAACATTCTACGATCTACAATATTTGGTAAGTTCGGTATAAATTGGCTTGATACCCGAAAATCCCCACCTGTCGAACAGTGAGACCTTTGTTAGACCTTGTAATGAGTAAGCCCGCCGTCTTTAAAAGCAACGGGCTAAGGGCCGGGAATGCATCCTTGTACTTGAGCTTCGCACTCTGCACTCGCTTGATCGAGAGTTCCTTGACAATGGGGCAAAAATCCTCGCATGGGACAGAGACGTCATAAGATGACGCATATCTGAACTCAAAGAGGTTTGGTAGAACTTTTGTGACATGCAGCATATGAAGATTCTGAAGCGCTTCCAGTTCATCTGGTGCACCAGATCAGCATTGCATTGGATCGCCATAAAAGCGAGTTTGCTACCTTTCAATCTGAAGACCTCGGCATGCGTGCTGTTCTTCTGTACCTGAACCTGCCGCTCTGCCACCTGGATAGCATTGGTGGTTTCAAGCTTGTGAGCCTCAATTTCATCCAACTTTTCCTGTAGACGATCCAGCTTCGCTTTACCCTCGTCGACGTCTGCTCGGAAGGCTTCAAGAGCCACACTACAAGGTGCTGCTCAATTAACTAGGACCATGAAATGTGAGCTTATTCACCTTTGTTCTTGAATGGTCGTTTTCAGCTCATGAAGGTATCCTTGGTCGCAGTTTTCAAGTTCGGCAACATCGGCCTGTTCTTGCTTTAACTCGCGGATAATATTCTCGTATTCCTCATTGAGAGCAGGTACAACTTCCTGGGCTTGATTAATGATATCCTCCAGAACTTTGGCATCCTATCAACGCAATGTCAACGCAATGAAATTGCAAGGGATACTGGCGTACCGCCTCAAGATCTCGGAATCCTCGATCCGCCTTCTGGTATAGTTGATCAACCCACTGCATTTTCCAGTCGTACCATTCTGACTTGGCCTGGGCATGCTTGTGAACCTTAATGAGCTTAAGCTGATGGAGGAGCTCATTCTGGCCTTCCTCATCAGCCATCACAAATTCCTGGAATAATTCAGGAGTCATCTTGAGAGCCTCTTCCTCTGCTTCCTTGTAGATGCCTTTAATTCGCTCAATCCAGACTTGCAGGTCTTTACTAACGTGCGTGTACAACTCCAGCTGTGGCACGTCAACCGCCATCGCGACCACATATTCAGACAGAGGGATCTCGCTCTCCGTGGACTGTCTCCTGGAAGGACGAAGGGCGGACGAGTGCACCATAGAGCGACGAGGAGCCGCAATTTCATCCATAAATCGTATTCCGGTCATCTCGAAGAATTGCGTTATGGAGATTTGTGGGCCGTCCTCAGGGGCGAAACCTTCTTCAGCTATATTTCCGCGCCATTGCTCAGTTGGGTTGGAAGTCTCATGGGGAATAGAGGCAGATGTTATTGGGTCCGAAGTTGCCTCCATTCCTTCGTGATAAAGCACTGGAAGCTCGTCTGGTTCTAGTTCCAGTGCAGGGTTGGGAGGCCGAGGGGATGCGTGTATCAGTGTTGGTGGTCGCGGTAAGTAGCGTGAAGGACTTTCATGTCGAAGGGCAGGAAGTGCAGGTGACTCTTGCACGGGGGTTGGCATGGGCAGGTCAACAGGCATCTCATGCATGGAAGACTCTCTAGTTGGAGAGACGTACGGTACCGCAGGTCTGGAGTTGGATCCCCCAAACTCCTGCGACTCTGAAACAATTGCTTCACGCTCAGCCATTACTCTGGAAACTCGCTCCTCCCCAGGGGCAGCATCGGATGTAGTCAATGGCTCTGCATCGCCATCGCCTGTAAAGGAAACGATCTCGCTGCCCATATCTGCTTTCTTAGCTGGAGAAACCGGAACGGAAGAAGGGCTGGGCGCCGCCGCCCCGCTTATACTCTTCCTCTGTGCAAAGTACCCCGAGGGACGGCGGAACCCAATAGATGGACGTTTAGTCGGCCCTGAAGCCGAGTCTGCCTGTACTTGGAACGGCACCTTCTTGGCTGGGGAGAGCTGTGCGAGTTGCTTCTTAAGGGGTGCATGTAATGAAGTAGTCAACTTGCCCGGGCCAGCCAGCTTTTTGGCGGGGCTGGGTCGATCTTCTGATTCTGAGCCATCCATCGCACTTTTGGTCCGTTTTTTAGGCGAGGGACGAGCAACAGGAGGAGCAAAAGCTGCGGAGAATTTGGCTTTGCTCGGCGACGCGAATTTGGTAGGTGATGGTGGACGAGGGCAGGCTGGTGACGCTGGCGGTTGTCCGCGAGGTGTGAAGGAAAATGAAAATGGTTTAGGAACTGTGACAAGTCGTGAAACAGGAGCAGATGTGAATGGATTTTGGGCCTCCCCAGGTTGGAGGGCTGGCTTGAACACGGCAGGTCTGTCTCCTGACTCTTCGTGTACAGACTCCTGTGGTTTAGCCTGGGCGACATTCCCATTAACCTCAACTGTTGGGTTTGCACAAGGAGATGAAAGGGCCGTGCCTTCGATACTAGGCTGGTCCTCACCTGGCCCCTCTTGACTGTCATACGTGGACGAGATATCCATAGTAGAATTCCCATCCCCGATGGCAGCACCAAGACTTACCCGGCGCATAAGCTGAGTGACATTGATAGTCTGGTTGCCATCATTTTCGGCACCATCATCTCCAAAGCTATCGTCAGAGCTGGTAAAACTGTTGTCCTGTTGCTCGAGTTCTTCGTCCCCCGTTCTATCCCCGAACCCGAGAGATTCACGAGCTGCTTGCAGCCTAGTGAGAGCATCGGTAATTTCCATGTCTCGTTCCCCGTGCTCTTCGTCTTCGTCGGATGAGGGGATATATGGTGTTTCACCAGAGTGGGTTACTGACCGAAGTGCAAGCCAAGCTTCACTTGGTGGAGCAGGCGGACGAATTAGGGGAACTGTGAACTCCATCGGTTGAGAAACATCACCCTCAGACACGAATGACTGAGATTGGTGAGAGTCTTCTTCAGTGTAAGACTGGTCAGCAGAAACCTGCTGCTGACTCCCTTCGTCATGATTCTCTGGTGGCGAGATTACATTCGCCAGTGGTTGGCGAGAGGGGGCGAGTGCCAAAGAGCGTCGCTTCTGGATATTCATCTGTATGGCTTCAGTGACCTCCATGTCATCATCATCAAAGTTCAAGTCGTCATCTGGGAAGTCAACGTCGGCAATCGCTTCCTCATCTTGAGCTCGTAGATATGCAGTTGGCCCAAAACCAGTATCATCGGAGTCCATATCCATGGATTCCTCTCCTTCGCCGTCACTAAAGGCGAGTGATCGAATCGAACTTCGACGACGAAATTTAGTAGCCCCAGGATATGCGTTTTCATCCGTAGGGCCTCGTTCTACTGCTTCCTGCATGGGCGAGGACTGCGGGGAAGCAGTGCTGTTCGTATTCTGTTCCTGTGTTTCGAACAGACGGACATGTGCTCGGTCTGCGAAGCTAACGCGCCGCATAAGAGATTTCCGTGTGTTGTCTTGAACGTGGGTCAAATCCATAGATTGTGTGGCATCGTCATCCTCGGAGATGTTGACTGCTGCTTTGAGAATACTTTTCCGGGGAGCCTGTCGAGATATGAGGAATACAAATGGAAGTGGACCATATGACTTACTAGTGAGCGACGTGCTTTCGAAGCGAGATTAATCTTGTCGCCAGGCGCAATTGAATGTGCACGCCGCTTCTTGCCTGGATGAAGAGGTCGATTCTGGTTGGCTACTGCGATAGATTTGCGTCTGCCAGGCGATCCACGACCAAGATCAGTTGTCATATCCAAGCTATATACCAAGGTGGTCGTTATCGCAAATGATCACGATGAGCTCGAGGGTCCGTGGAAGTGGTCAAAACAAAGAGCTCTTGTGCTGAACACGCTCACGTGATACAGATCAAACGCGTCTCGTCACATGACATTATCGTACACAACTTGTATGTAAGTAGGCGTAATGTCCCTAAATTTCAACTTCGTTCATCAATTTAAACGAGTCGTCCGCCTGACATTCTTGCTTCGTACACCATTTTGAGTATTCCTCTCTGCGGCTCCGACCACTTGTTCTAGTTCTTCCTCAGTCACTACAGCCTTCTTACCCAATTGCCTTCGGAGAATCGTTAGTGGTTCCTCATGTTCATGAAAGAGATCTCACCTCTTCTTTCTCTTCGTAGTGTCAATATCATCTTTTCCTGGCACGAAGTCAACGTCAGGACCCCCATAAGCTGCATGTGCCTTTCGATTCGGCACAATCGTAACTGAGTCATCAGCACCCTCCGAGAGAGAAATATCTTTGATCTGTTTCTCCAGCAACGACACAGTGCGAGTCGATCGACGACCAGTTTTGGCTGTTGGGCTCCCCATTTTTACTTTTTGCTTTGCCGAAGGCTTGGTCACAACTTTGAATGGCCTAGGCTTGGGCTTGGCTGAAGGGGCGTATTCGTCAGAGTCATCATCTTCACTAATGGGATCGTCCTCTAAGCTCTCGTCATCTTCTGTCATTTGCTCGATTTCGATGTCGCTTTCAACGGCTTTGCCCATGTTTGGGTCGTTGCTGAGCTCTAACTGGGTTTTAACCTTCCCCTTGCCGTCAAGAGGCGAAGAAGGTCGGCTGGCTTCCGAGTCAAACGGCTCATCGCTATGACCAATGAATCTTGCAGCCTAAACCGCAGTTGACAATAAGGTCGGTTCGTTCTATCTGAACTCACCTCATCTTCGATTTCGCTTGAATCCTCACTCTCCTCTACTATGTCTCGACGCTTTTGAGGAGAACCAAATAGTCCAGCTTGATGTAGCATGTCGATCTTGGCATCCATTTTACGCTCGTTCCGCTCAACCTGATAGGCACTGTAAGTTGGTGTTTTATCCTTAAGGTTTCGAGGCACTACCTCTCTCATAAGCCTCTGGTTGTAAGTCTTCTCAATTTCTCGCATTCTCTCTTCCATCTCCTTCATAACGTCTTCGCGAGTTTCAGCTTCGACGATTACACAACGCATCTCTGCCTCGTAAAGCTGCGAACAAACGATATTTTGTCAAACAGACCTGACTATTGAGAACGGAATCATACCCGCAGACGCAAGTCTTCGATTTCATCAAACAAGGCATCCACCAGTGGATTGATGGGTTCATCATCTTCCTCATCACTATCCTCCCTCACCTCCTCATCCTCTGTATGGAGCAGATTGATGATGGACAGTGCATTATGCGATATAATGACGCACCTTCGAGAACTTCGAGGTGTGCTTCGCTGACCTTCTTATTAGGGAGAACGCTCGATATTGTCACCTTCCTGACAACGGCCCTGGGTAGAGCTGAATTGAATGTGCTACGCTTGTTTGAATTGGTCTGTACACGAGGAACAGGTGCGTTGTTCACGGTCGTCGAAACTTCCCTCGCGAGGGCAGAAAATTTCATCACATGAGAGTTCTCTTCAAAGCCGGTATCGTAAGGATTGATGTTGACGATCATCACCTATCGTTGAGCTGCATGAATTAGTTGTACATTGTTCCAAGTCAGAGACTTACGACTCGGCCGTCGCCAACGAAGTAATCCATTAGTACCTCCGTGAGCTTGCTATGCCTGAACGGCACAACAGCCAATGCCTTCTTAACATCACGAGTGTCTGTCCGCCCAGGATTTGCGAGGCTCTGTGCAAGACGCTTCTGGTTGGAGCGCATGACCTATCAATAATGAGGTGGGTATATACCTAGCCACCCGAGTAATCGCCCTACCTCCATACATTGACCAAGGACCATGAGAGATTTGTTGATGTTTCCCGCCTCCTTAAGACGGTCACCAGTCGTCTGTGTGTGCTTTGTTCGCTCTGATCCTGCAAGATCCACGAGGGTCAATCGTGATATCTGTAGAGAGCTTGGGTCCTGCGAGAACTAATGAAGAAAACTGTATCTCAGAGAGTACTGCACTTACATCCCTGTCGCCTCTGTGCCCTCTCAGGACCTTGATAGTCACCATACCGTGGCTCCGGCTACTTTGGCTGTTCGCCAGCGTGCCGAAGACACGTCGGTGCAACTGGCCTAGCTTGACAAGCGCCTTTGCTTGTGCGGCACTAGTTACACGGAAATATCTCAGTCCTGCGATGTACTTTCCCGCGCTCGACACACTCTCATCTAATGCATCAGAAACAGGCGAAGGTTTAACAGTGAGGGCTTTACGCGTTAGCAGAAGAGGATGGGCAGTCTGTGCGTGTGCATTTGAGCGAGGGATCTGTGGTCGTGACGTATCTTCTGTCACTTCAGCAAGAAGATCGTAAACCTTCTCATTATATACTTCCGCGTAAGATAGCCAGACAGAGTATTCGTAGTTGCGGTCGAGCTTAATGATGGTTGGATCAGTATCGATATCATCCGCGTTCGCGAGGTGTTCCGCAAGGACCTCCGCGAGTTGTGGCTCATCGGTTGGCACGTCGATGTCCATGGGAGGCAAGGACTCTGAAGGATCAGCTTCTTCTACGCCGTACAGCCTGACGGGTCTAAACTGAGAAGCGTTAATGGTGGTTAAAGAGGTCCTGTATACTGATCATCACTCACTCGACCGTCACTGTGCATTCCTTCAACGCTGTTGAAAATCACGTCGAGTGTCCTCGGGAGGATACCTGCAGAATCAGGACCATGGCCTCCTTGGATTGTGTACGTCTTGCCCGAGTTTGTAACGCCATAGGCAAACAACAAGCCATTCTGTCCATCTAGGAGATCGTGTACAAGGGGAAGCGTAGTCTTTGTGAAGAACTCTGCCTGCTGTGTTTCTGGCAGGAAAGCGTGCGAAAATTTGTAGATCGATGAAGGTGCAACAGTCGAGATACGAAGGTGCAGTCTAGAGCTGCCTGCACCGTCATGGCTGGGGTCTGTCATCCGGACAGACGTGTCTGATAAAGGGCAAAGGTATGGCATAGACATTGGTTCATCCCCAAGATGAGGACGAATACGAAGATAGGCCTGAGTCTTGTTAAGTATAAAAGAGAAACTGCTAGGATGCATGATTTACCATAACAGGTTCGCACTCTGCGGTGTTGGCGTTCTCTGTCCGTGCTTGTGCTTGCCTGGCGGTGACCTTCTTTGCAGGAAGCTTAGCATCGGGCGAATTAGCTCGACTAGCAACAGGCTTTCGAACGGTCGTTCGAGTTTTTGACGCCTCAGTTGGCGCAGTAGGTTTGGTGGGAACTTTTGCTCGAACTGCCTTCATCCTCGGTGGAGGACTCGGAGGCGGAACTGGTGTCTTTGTTCGGCTTGATGCCCTCGTCGCTGTCGCACCTATCTTTGATCTCGTAGCCATCCTACCAAGTACTCCGCAAAGTGGTGGAGAGCTGCAAGACGGGTTGGAGTTGACACGTAAATGATAATCAGATCGTAGTGCGCGCCACCCACGCGCCAACGACGCGTCTCCTCACGTGATCAGGCTTTCATTTGACTCGGAAGTCCACTCAGGTCCTTGCAAGTTCCGGCCATGATACCGACGCCAGATCTATCTCATCTGACTAGACATGATCTCGAGCAGGTGTACGACCCAGCAGGTAAGTACGCGAATATGAACCATACCCCAACTCTAATCCATCTCTTAGAGGACACATTCCTGCTCCTGGATGCCCTCGAACAGGAAGCCGGGGAGCTTAGGAAGGAACGTCCTATGATTTGTCTTGAGGTCGGGTGAGTCTTACCTTCTACGTACTAGAAAATACTGAGTACATTCAGCTCTGGATCAGGATGCGTATCAACATTTCTTGGAACGATATTGGGACCAATCCCTTCTCGTGAGTGCTGCATTCATATATCATTCTCGGAGAACAGAATTAAGTCGCAATTTACTAGTTTACCTTTGCACTGACATAAATCAACATGCCACACGCTGCACACTATCAACAGGGAAACAGAACAAGGTTCAAATTGAGTTTGGTTTACGTTTTGACTTCGCTAATCGCAAGTACTTAGTAGATAACCCTAGATCCAGTGACATGTTCGCTGACACGACCTCTCTTATCGCGATTGCATCACACAGTGGATATCCTACTATTCAACCCTCCTTACGTGCCGACAGATACATATGAAGCTTCCAGTGCTCAGAGTAATGCTGATATTGCTGGGTCCTGGGCAGGGGGAACAGATGGAATGGAAGTTACCGAACGTTTGTTACAAGATGTTGAGGTCTCGTCCTTCACAGTGTTCTGGGACACCGTTAATGATGTTTACCAGCATCTACTATCACCACGTGGTAGATTTTATTTGGTTGCGTTGAAACAAAACAACGTTCCAAGCATCCGTTCCAGGATGTTAGAAGACTTTGGTTTATCCAGTCAGGTAAAGACTGTCCACTACGAATTAAGCACATTCTTATGGCTTTTAGATTATCATCGAACGACGGGCGGGGAGAGAGCTTTTATTCATAATTCGATTTACACGGACAGCTCTTAGCTAATTCTGAAACACAGCATATCAGCGGGTTTACAAGAAAATGAAAGACTAGCAGCCCAATTCGCTATCTCCTGAAAGATGGCTACAGCGTTTATGTAGAACAAGATTATAGTTTCCAAAAAATAGCATAGACGACATAATACTGGAAGAGTTATCCCGAGTGGCGTAATCAGCTGTCCTCTGGTCTACGACCCCTGATGCTGAACCTCGATGGCGAAGTGTGCACCTGCGACCGATCGAGGGACATCATGGACGGATCTTGTGCTAGTGGATTATTCTCCGCATCAAATTCGAGACGCAGGTGGGCTAGTCCCCCTCCCTGAAGCTCTACGGTAACCTCGACGGTCGTCGCTCGGCCAACTTGTATGTGCCGCCAGATCTGAGGAAGTTGGTCAGGAAAATCATGACACAGCCAAGGACATGTTAACATACATCGACCTCACCCTGAGATAGCAGCTTATCTTTTCCGAGCGTCTTATGATCATAGATCCAGATGTGTAGCTTCCCCATTTGTGCGCTAGCAGCAAAGTTGAAAGACTCGTTCCTACATATGTTGAGAGGTGGTGCCATAAACCTGGTGAAGAAGGTCTTACCATTCTGGTGATGATGTCTTGTTAGCATGCTTTGTTTTGGTTTCCTTGTCACCAACGCGTATGACTGCGTATGGTTTCGCTTCTGGAGTAGACAAATCTTTCGCACTCATCATCGTTACTCGGAGTGTTCCAGGCTCTGACGGTGGGCCCGAAGACGAGGGAGTACGACTCAAGGAGGGGAAAGTAGCGGCGTTGGCACCAATAGTGTCACCGCCTACTATCGAGTGTTCTTCCACTGGGTGTGATGCCTGACCAGCAGCAGCTTCTGGCACAGCCTGTGGATCCAACTTTTCATGGCTGCCCCCGAAGTCTCTCTTGAACACGCTACCAATACCACGAACAACACCCTTCCCAGCACCCAACGGCAATGATCCGATCTGGGTCATCGCGCGGCCCGCGGTAGAGAAGGTCGAGGTCGCCTTCCGACTCTTGGCAATTATCTCTGGTTGGAAGACTAAACGCACTGCAATCTGGCCCTTTGCACCATGCTTTTCCAAAGAAAGCGTGATGGTTTGTTCAGAGGCCTCGAAGGGTTCGATATCACGCAGGTTAACGGCACCCCTCCCAAGGCTCTTGGATTGCTCGAGTTGATTCCAATCGAAAACTTCAACCGCGAAGTCTGCCACTTCTCGAGATGGCTGATATGCCACTCAGTATTAGAAAATTCTCGATGAACGGTATGGACATACCACGCTAACTTCGAAACTTTCTGACCAAGCAGGATCGAGAGTTTTCTTCTTGGTTTGAGATGTGAATATCTTCGCCCCATTCAGAGTGAAGACGGCGAATGGATCGGATTTGCCTGGGGAACGCGTTAGCGCGAGCAATAACATGTACACCATAAAGCTTACCCGTCCTGTCAGCGGCACGAAGGTCCTTTCCAGCCAGAAGATCTACTCGGAGCATGCCTTGATCTGTAACAAGGCTACGTAAACGAACGATGGAGTGCAGACTTCACCAAACTGCTTACTGTTAATACTCTCTCTAGGTAAGAGCTTCACTGGGACGGGTACATAGCGGGCTTCAATCTCAACAGTAGACGAATTGCCATCGGGGTCTCTGAGCGTGAAAGTCGACCGACGATCCTGCAAATATTTAAGAACTTTATCCACGCTAGCAACGGAGAGCTCACTAAGGTGGCATCTAAGAAACCCTTGGCGTCACCTTTCCATTCCGCTATGATGTCATCCTTGTCGGGATCCCCGCTTTCATTCAAGCGAAGCCAGACACGACCGAAGTCGAGTTCTTTGAGGAAGCCTTCGCCGACTTGCGACCACTGAGCGTTTGTACCTCGCGATTTCAGCGTGCTAAAAGCAGGCCAATACGCATCATCTAAGAGAACATCAAGACGAGCTTTCTTCTGCAGATGACCACCCATCACGTTAAAGATAATGATACCCGATTCTTAAAATGCAAATGAGCACGAACAATGTGCCGGATACAGTGTAGGTCACTCACGATGCTTGAACAATTCTTCCTTGCTGAGTTCGATGCCTGATTTGACAGATTCTGCCGCTTTGTCCGATTTTGCATCCCCGCCTCCATTGGTTCGAACCGATTCACTAGAACCCCCTCGATGGGCACCATTCGTCCCTGTCTCAGTGGTTGGACGAGTGATTGTCACAAATCGCTCCTCTTCATCGCTGGAAGAACTGCTGATGCTCCTGCTTGAACTGCCATTGCCATTGCCATGCCTGCGCTGAGCTTCATGGGCAACTTTCTGCACTTCATTCTCGCCCGCATCGAAGTGCACATGCTTCAAGTTCAAAGCTGGTATAAACTCAGCTCTGTAGTGCAGTTCCCCTTTGTACGAGTCGCTACTGCCGTCGAGCTTAATACGCTCAGCAACCTCTCTGGGGCCTGTCGATTCGTAGCGGTATTGTGGATCTGTTGACGACTCGCAAGCGAGATCACCGACATGCAATTCCACCGATCCAAGGGAACGATCCTGCAATCCTAGTCAGACAGTCACGTGCATCAATTGACTACGACAAACCTTCGTCAAATGCTGGTAATCCATGACTTCCATGAACATGGACTAATCAGAGGTTAGCTTAGCTTCGAAGAGTGGTCAAGGAACTTGCCTCTCTCATGGAATGGACTTAACAACAAAACAAATCAGCAAGTAGAAAGGATCAAGATGTGTGACTACCTACCTGGGATATAGATTATCTGATCCCACTCGGGGCTCAGATCTGCAGGGAAGATAGTTATTACGGTTCAGTTATGATCGTTCGCTACGCACTGTTGTTGATAACTTCGGTCCTCCCGAGAGTGATATTGTTCACCAACACTCGAACATATGGATCACTCTGAAATGAACTGTTGTTAGTTTACGCATATAACAACAAGAATGTGCATCACCTTGCCACCCAAAGTCGCTTCCACGTTCCTATGAATCGATCAGTTAAACATCTGTCTGATAGCACTCTGAAATAAACGTACTTGACATCCGTCGCTTTCTTCAACCAAAGCCTTACCACACCTATCGGAGGCACGTACTGATCCGCGCCGCTCAAGGCACCAGCCATCTGCAGTGGCTTCCACTCGCAACTAAGCCTAACCTTTCCGCTCTTGCAGCCGTTCAAGGGCCACCACTCCCTGTCAAGAGTCGGGTCTGTCTGGAGAAGATCAGCCAGCCGAACAGACATATGGCCAACCACTGGATCTTTGAGGAAGTCTCGTTCGTCCACCACTTTGATAGTAATAACTGAAGATGCCTTATCTGCGCAGAGAAACTCCGTTGCCGATTCCCAGACCGGATTGTTCGTGTGCTTGATAATCTGCGATTTATGTGTGGAGGAACCGCTCTTCCCAAGGAAGACCTTGACTAAGGGGTTCAACTCGCCGGAAAGTGATTTCGAAGCATCGAGTTCCTTAGCCTGATGTATAGTCAAACGGACAATCCCGACATCTAGGACCGAGGTTGGTAAGTCTCCGCCGGTTGAACAAATCATGAACGTACTTGTTTGAGGTAAAATTTCTTTGCCTTCCACAGTTTCAGGCTTCAAAACCGGGAAGTAGTTGACGCCGAAACGGATGAATCCTTTTTCCTTCCCATCCTTCAGAATATTTAGCTCCAAACCTTCCTGAGTTGCATCCTCCAGCAGCTTCTCCATCTCGAAGGTGGCTGCACCAAGAGGAGTATCTTTACGATGATCGTTATAGTCAAGGAGACTAAGCACCAGCGTCTCATGGATGGAGTTGACCAGGATAAATTTCGTCTCCATCCATGTTGGGTTGTATCTGCAGGTAAAAGTTAGGGTGAGGATATAGAGCAGTGAAAAGCGCTGACGTGCTCGGCTTATACTTGGTCCTCGCGAGCTCCTCGCGGTTATTAATGCTGATGCTAACATAGGGATCAGGAGAGCCTCCACCAATCTTATTGGCCTTGAGACCGCGAGCAGCCTCGACAGTAATTTGAATAACACCGATGGCTGCATCAAGGGGTACACCAGAAAGGAGTTGTTCAAGATTGAGAGTGAATACATTCGGATCGTACATCATGGGACCGAGCGTAGCGTGAACCATGTCCCGAATGAAAGTTTGTAGACCAGGAATCTAATGATAAAGTGAGCCAACATACTTCATCGTAATGAAAGTTGCTTACGTGGGCTATGTCAAATCCAAGCGACTCGCCACCCACCGGTTTAAGCACGTAGTCGATAACCGGCTTTTCAAGGAAGCTGATGTCCACAATTTGCACGTGAGGGAAGTTCGACATCAACTTCAACCTTATTCTCATCAAACCACTGAAGGTGATATCTTCGAGGAGGACGGGGATGGCGGCTGTGGCAAGACCTTTACCCACGCGAACGGATAAAACAATCTTGGGGTTCACTTTTTGCGCTGCTTGACGAGGAGTCAGGTCGGATAAATCATTAGGGGTGAAGGAAATTCCCCAATCCATCATAACAACATCGTCAGGAGTCTTTGGAAATGTCCTAACTTTGTCGATGCGGGGAGCCTTAGTGCCGAGGGTAAATGTGGTGAGGCGCAAGGAGTCCAAAAAGGCGGGAGTGGATGTACTCAAAATTTGATCCACAGAAGCAACAACTGTAGCCGAAAGAACAGGCTCGTAGATGAGCCAAAAACGGTCCAAGAAATTGTTCATCCAGTCAGCAGACTCGTGCTCGGACGCAAGGCGTGTTTTGACCAATTCCCGCTGAATGTCATCACGGGCACAGCGGCGGACACGAGCCATTGAAGTAGCATAATAGGTGCTGCAAATAGACAGCAATATAATAAGCCACCCCCAGCCGAAATTGAATCGCGTCAAGAAATGGGAAGCAAATACAGCCTGTAGAATGGCACGTAGATGAACACATTGTAAACGGCAAGAGTTTGGAGTATAGACTTACGAAGAATATAAGGGCAGCGTTATGATACCACTGGCCATAGTATTGCTCAGACATGAAAAGCTGAAGGACGTGTTTATCTTTCTCCTCGCCTTCTTCTGGAGGAGGTGAATCAATGTTTGCGACAGCACGCCAGCCAACTTTGTACCACTCGGGAATTGCTGGTGCGGCACCAGCGGGATATTCGCCAGGTACTGTAGGTGCAGACGGAGTTTCCGGAGATGTATTGCATGTTTTCTCCTGTTCTTCCTTAGTTGCCCTGTCCGCATCTTCAATGGTAATGGTGGGAAGGACACCTCCACCATTAATATCGACGGCCACCTCTTTCATAGATGTCAGGCGACGTTATTTGGTTGACGAGGTAGAATTAAAAGGGCACCTTTCTCGCCTTGCGCACTTCTGTCCTGCTGGTTGACACTCTTCAACTGGTCGCGTTGCTTCCCCGCAGTGGCAGCCTTCTGTTGGGGAGAAGCATCCGGGTCGAAAGAGTGAACGGTGGCACCTTCGGATGCATCATGGTTCATGATGTTATGGAGCTGAGCGTCAGCAAGTTGGACATTACCATTGGTCGCCATGACCGTGCAAGGGCAGGAAGGTATAGAGAAGATAGAAGCAGGTCAAAGTGTTAGTTTAGGAGGATATAAGACTGTGTGGTGGGGTAAGGAGGATATTGGGGGACCGAAATAGCGAACATCATACATATACTGACGTGACATGTGACCCGCGACATCATCGCAGTCGAACGTTGAACGGCGTGAGATCATCCCAGACTCGGACTAGAACCACGGAGCGGAGGGATGTTTGTTCCACCTTCCGACATATGAATTATCAACGAGCGCGCTGCATACGTCTCATTCCTCACTCCAACAGGCATGTCTCCTTGCGACACCATTCACAACGTACCGTTAAGACTGCCGAAAAAGCAAAAGCTCAGGTATGTTCACGCACATACGAGATCAACCTATCTCATCCTGGTCAAAGATCGCTCTCATAGATGCACAACGACCTTTTTCGCCCGCCCTCGTTGACTCTTTTCAGAGGAAACATGATTATCTTCGCATCTCCCTGACAGAGAGATGTAATCTTCGATGTTTGTCCCTCTTTTGATCCGTGGCTTCTATGTAAGCAGCTCTAAACCCTACGCAGGCTTCTATTGCATGCCTAGCGAAGGTGTAGAGTTATCACCTGCCAGCCATATCTTAACAGACGACGAAGTCATCCGGTTGGCTACCCTTTTCGTGAGTAGCGGAGTCACTAAAATACGCTTGACTGGGGGTGAACCCACTGTACGGAGAGGACTGGAAAGCATTATTCGCAAGTCATCAGTGTCGTGCCTCTGAATGTCGGCTAAATGTCCTTCAGGTCGTCTGAATGAGCTCCGCCCACTCGGCCTCGAGTCCATCGGCATGACCACGAATGGACTCGCTCTCCATCGTCGTCTAAATTCTTATGTTGAAAATGGCCTAACACACCTGAATTTGAGGTGACCCATACTTCGTGCACCCAATGCCAAATACTGAAGTATATCAGCCTTGATACTCTGGACCCCTTCAAGTTTGAGATTATGACTCGGCGTCCTGGTCACGATGCAGTCCTTCGTTCACTTGATGCCGCCCTCAATAGCCCAGGCCTACGATCAGTTAAATTAAACGTCGTGGTTATCAAAGGACTCAACGATTCAGAAGTCCTTGACTTCGTCAAATTAACTGCGGACAGAAATATCTCTGTCCGATTTATAGAATTCATGCCATTCACAGGTACATTTTGTTTCCGAGAGTCAGTCAGCTGAGCTTATGCTTCCACAGGGAACAAGTGGGACAAAGCAAAAATGATTCCTTCCAGCCAGCTTTTGGACCAGATCTCCCGGAAATATCCTAATATAACACGAGCACCCGACGAACTTAACGACACTGCACGATCCTGGAGGATTCCGGGACATGTCGGTAGTATAGGCTTTATCAGCAGTATGTCAGATCACTTCTGCTCATCCTGCAACCGTCTACGCTTGACTGCAGACGGACAAATTAAAGTATATTTTCTATCTCTAGTGTCATTTCACATTGCTCACCCTTTGATTCAGGTTTGCCTCTTTGACGCCAAAGAAGTATCTCTTAGAGACGAAATGCGACGTGGCGTCAGCGATGCGAATCTCCAGGACCTCATTGGACAAGCTGTTCAAGGAAAACAGGAGAAACACGCTGGAATGGAGGACATCAACGTCACAACCAATCGACCCATGATTCTCATAGGAGGTTAGGTGTTTTCCTTTGAGACAGTCTACTAGTGGGCAATGGCGTATAATACAATGACCTGATATCAATCCACCTTTCCAGACACACAACCTCGCATGTCGAGGGTGCGATCATTACCTCGCCTTACTACACGTGGTTTCTTGCTTGATGATCAAATGTTACCTCATATCCATCGACGCTGGAGCTCGTCCTCTAGTCAATCTGACCCCCACTTAACTCATATTGGCTCTGATGGTCGGCCATGCATGGTTGATGTCAGCAGTAAGGGCGTAACGAAGCGTAGCGCTACAGCCAGCGGCCGCATATACATCCCAAAATCTGCTTATGACCTCATCACGGGGTCGGATGACGCCTATGACGCTGACGAGGCGTTCCAGAAGGCCCGTAGCAAGGGAGATGTGCTTACAGTTGCACAACTGGCGGCGATTATGGGATGTAAACGGACCCCCGACCTCATTCCTCTATGTCATCCTCTCCAGATATCCAACGTGTCGGTCATACTGACGCCTGAGCATGATATGCGTCAAGTTTCACCACCAAGTGATCAAAACGGCCTCGTGTACAGCGTCAAGTGTGCTGCTACGGTGACATGCGAAGGCAAAACCGGAGTGGAAATGGAAGCATTGACGGCGGTGTCGGTCGGTCTCCTTACAGTCTGGGATATGCTGAAGGCTGTGGCAGGTAAAGAGATGACAATTGGGGAGGTCATGGTCACGCATAAAACAGGAGGCAAAAGTGGTGATTTTACTCGTCTGTGAAAGTCTGTTTTTTTAAAGTCGTCACCGGTATGGCTAGTATAGCAATGATTACACTGGTTTTGTATGTACTACAAGCGTGCCCTGATGTAATACTACTTTCAGTCTTAATACTGGATATTAGTTCGAGTGGTCATTATATGTGTTGAGTGACTAGTGTCGTATCCATGATCGATGAATCTATAATTCGGGATAACTTTGTGAGACCTGTAAGTATTATTAGTGCGATTGGGCGGTAGTGTGTCAGTCTCCCGTAGGCAGATAACGAAGATAGTCGTTCCTTCTGTATTAGGGTGGTGTGTGCTGGGTAGTTACTATTCGTGTGTCCATCATCAATGAGTCTATAATGATTTGAGAGTCACATCCAGTGCATTCCGATTCTCTGAGGATTTTCTCTCGTATCCGAGAATGTATCTGAGAATCTGTATTGTTGCTCGAAGTTTAGTGCGCGGCTTGTGAAGAACTTGCCGCCTTCCGTAGCCTCGATGTAGTTCTAGTCAGACGACTCATCCATAATTAACTGCATAACATGCCATGACGAATTCTGAGACTGCAGTGGAACATTCGATGGGGTATTATTATCTGGAAGGAACAGGCCCTTGTCGAGGGAATTCAGGGGCCTAGGATGACAGGTTAGAACTCACAAGGGTGTTAAAAACATGGTTCCTGGATATTTTATTTGAAGCCCTCAGCATACCGTTTAGAACGGCGTTTTTCGACGCGACAAAACCAATATCTGTGGGACTTGGTCCCCCTCATAATTTCATGCCTGGATTACCCCTACATTGAATCGAAAAACGCCAGTCAACGGTACTTGACGTCATGCCGATCACTTCATCCTTGGATGAAAGCAGCGAGTCTTGTGTTGATATCGGAGTCAAGTCGACCGGCTATCTTGGACTGTCGACGAAGCTATCAGAGATTGCTATGGAGTGAGGATTGTTCAACTTAAAACACTGACCTCTTTCAGCTTAATAACCGTGGGGACTGAAGTGACCTGCCAGGGTTCATCTCGGAAAACATTGGACGGCGTTTTCCATCTAGGCAACGTCTGAGTGTCAGTTCGGAGATATCAGGATGTGCCTGCCTACTCGGGCTTTTGACCAACATAGACGATTACCGCGGATGGCCCATCCTCAGGGCCGAAGGTGCCTTGGATGGTCTGATCTACTGCTACGCAATCCTAGCAGAACTCAACCAGTCAGAAGCCATTTTGTGGCTTGCTTTGAGAACTCGCACTCACAGGGCACCATAGCTCCCCATTGATGCGCGAGGAGTAGAAGATTAAGAACTGTTCTTTAGCATGTGCCAGATCTTTAGGATCGGAAGGGAATTCGATTTCACGGAGAGGCATATGTCCAACTGGATGAGACTGTATCAAGACACGAAGCAGAATATCTAATTGGAGTATTGAACGTCTAACAATCATAAATAGTTCCAATTGTGTCAGTACGGTAAGTGTTAGAAAATCGTCTAGCAGCAAAGGTGCACTATATCGACGGAGCAAAACAAGTCTTCCGTAATAGATGAGGAATAAAGCGGAGTGTATCATATTGTTCTCGATGGCGAGTCTTTCGAGGGTATCTGCTTCACTAGGGGATGAGAAAATTTGGCCGCACGTCTTCCAAAATCACCATGAACATCCAGCAGTATTTTGAGGGCGTTGCGTGCACGAATCCGAGACATGTCATCCCGCTTCGATGTCAAAGCAGTCTTGACTTCAGGTTTGTTTTGCTGCCATGGATACTGTTGAAGTTAATCAGTTGTCGAACGAAATGGGACAAACGAATGGACTGACAGGAAGGAACTACACAAGGGGAATTGCGTGTTAGTGTATCCAGTATGTGGAATAACAGCTATGTACCTTTTGCAAGTATTCATAGGCAAGCAAGGTGAAGCCAAACTGTGGGCTACTTCTGAGCACACGCGCCGGTCCTCCCTTGAATAGTGCTTTGAAGCCTTCTTCCCTATCTAGAAAGAAAGTCGGTCGTGAATGTCTGAATTTTACTTGATGAGACTACGCTTACTGATCTTGACAAATGCGTCGGTGAGTCCTTTGTAGTGTGTTTGCCCCTGTCGTGCTTCGACCTGCAGTCGGGTCTTCACCACATCTGTCCAACATGTTGAATTAGAATCATCACTGGCATTACTCGAAAGGGATACGAACCAGCAGGAGTTGTTAGATAGGCCGCTGGCATGCCGCTGGTGAACTCGCTCCATCAGTACGCCAAGCGGTTCAGTAAACAAGCTTACGCAATACCCGCTGCACCCAAAGTCTCCAGGAATGACAACTGCTTTCCGTTGTAGCCATCATGGAAGACATCTTTTTTAAGATGGGAATACGCCGTGAAATAGATAGCCGAGAATGGGATGTCGCGGAGTAAGCAGGCACTGGCACCTTTATACAAACCAACTATACCCAGTTGGCGGACAATATGAACAGCGCCCTTTCTAACTGCTCCTTCTAGCTTCGCGGCTTCTCCCTGTACTTGGAGACGAATCTTACTAATATTCCAGTCAGCCATCAGGCTATCATCAGAATGTTAAAACTTACACAATTTCCAGGGGATTGGTGAAGATCTGCCATCATTGTGAGCGATGTAGAGTGTCTTAAAGAGGGAAGAGACATACCACTTGACAACCACCAGCTATTCCACCGGCTGCCAGCTCCCAGCCAAGCTTGATGCGACCTGTCTCTGGATCCATGGCGCGACCACGAATGAGATCGTTGACAGTAAGTTTAATAGCTTTCTCCGGAGCAACACCCTGTTGAAACGTGAGGCCAAGTGGATAATTACAGATATACAACATGTCGCACAATCAACTGTGGACCAAGGCCACGGTAGAAGCCCACGAAGCCCTCGTTGCGAAATATTTTCTTGGCGCAGTCCATGCTATTCTTGTACAGCATCTGACCGACTACTGTACTCCGCTGGTTTTGCATTCTAAAAGTTGGTTCAGACATGTAACACCGATGAAAACTTGATTGAAAACGCACCGAGTCTATCAATCAATTTAGCACATTGTAGATCATCACAAGAATTGATTAAATGCGCAGCGTACCTTCACTATCAAGATGCACAAATTAGGTTAATACAACACTATAGAATTCCTAATCACTTACCCATGTCAATAGGGTAGACAATAGTGGCACCGAAAGCCCCCGCAAATCCTGTACTGATGTTAGAGTTACAAAGCAGTAGCGTCTAATAAATAACTTGCCTCCTTGGACAAAGCTGTAGGCAGATTTCAGTACTCCTTGAGCGAAGGATGTCTTGACTTGCACAGCTTCGAATTCCTCGTGAGGAGCTCTCCATCGGGGATCCAAGAGCTGAGCAAAATCCAATAGAGCAAGTCTCTTCTCACCGCTACCTCGACCCGCAAAGTGGAAAATAATGGACGCCTCCATGGGCGTGAAAAGAGCATAGCGCGAGTTCGCAGCAGAGTGATTAAGGAAGTCAGACTGGTCTATGCGTCCGTCCTTTGACTTAGCGGTGGCTTCCCGTATAATACTAATACATATTAGTTCATGACAGTGACGCAAATTGGGCCGATTTACCGCTCTACCATGTCCATCTCTGGGGTACGAAAATCGGAATAGGCTTCTACGCTGCAGAACAACGAGGCTCACCTCGAATAACATTTTGAAATGCAACGACCTCAGAGTAAGATATCCGCCCGCCAGCAGTCAGGGTGCATAGTGTGGGTAAGCGCTCAATGACTGCATCAGATAGCTTATGCCCAGCAATTTCCTGTCGAAGCATATGAAGGCACAAATCATGGACAGTGTGGTTATTTCACAAACCAAAATAATTTGCTTAAATCCTTCAGGTCTGATGAATCCGTCTTGGTCCTTGTCGAGATATTTGAAGGCCTGGCGGAGACGCTCTCCCTGAAGCCCCTTCATCAGCTGAGTAAACTCATTGTCTACAAAACCAAGTCAATGAGATTAGGAAGGAAATAATGGCCGCACTGACACCCAAGAACGTGTGTGCCGTTTTTTTGCCCGAGATATAACTTAACCCAATCGCTGTGACCACGATAAATACTACATACACACTGAAATCCGGACAGTACACACCAGTCGAAATCAAAAGGAATGGCAGATGGCCCAACATTGGCCGAGAACACATTTTTAAACTCATCAAAAGTTATCGTGCCCGAGTTGTCCCTGAAAAGCGGCCGCCTGAGTGTGAGTGCTGCCTATAACAAGACCAGGAAGACTCACACGTCGAAATACTTGAAGGCAATCCAATAGTCGGCGTCGGGACGCTTAAGAAGTGTCTCAAAGACCGTAAAATCATCCCATGAAACCAAACCCCGCTTCGAGGAGTCGGCCACGCGGAAAAGAATCGCAAATTGCGCTCGACCTATTTTAGTCGAATCGTCCTTCGGAGCAATAGCATTGACAAAACTGTCGGGATCGAGGTACCTGTGGTCCGAGGAGTGAGAAAGAGCTCAGGATGAAAGACTGTGATATACTTCTCGCCGTCGATCACGACCTTCGCGTTTGCCTCAAACACCCTTCTCCATCGCTTCAGCTCGTTTTCGGGTGCTGCAACCACACTGCGAACGCTTTTCAGGGCGGAGCCGGTCAAGGACGAGGATGCTCCGTCAGCGTCACAATGCATGGTCGAGATAACGCGTGGTAGGGGTGCCATTGCTCTAGTATCACGAGGATTAACGTCTATGAGGGTATCGGGTATGTCTATGACAAGAGAGAGCAAGCAAGAAAGACTGAGCGGAAGGCAGGACCACCAGGGTAGCACGACGACGTAGTGAATAGCACAAGAACGAAGTAACAAAAATTTGTGACCACCAATGCAGTACTTGTGCGGGGATAAACAACTTCGGGTGATTACATAAGCCCGCACTATATCTGGAGCCTATCGGTGCTAAAAGCAGCGCCTTCGCTTATGTAGCACCCATCGCAATGTCAAACAAAAAGTGCACCGGCGCCGTGAATTACTGTGCAAAGGCCACGTCACGAGGCAATCTAAAACTTATACAGTACATGTCCTTGTTCGGAGCAACGGACCTAACCATATGCAACGTCACCGCCTCGTCCAGCTTATGTCCAAGTTTACTTTCAACTCTCTGACAATCACAGTCAGCATGTTCTTTGCAAAGAGTCACAAAACGTTACCTGTCTAATATCCGCCTCAGCCTTGTCTGGCTGAAGTTCGCGCGTGAAGCAATGGCAATGAACCATAGGCATGTTGGCGTAAATTCCGATCAAATCCCGAGCACTAGCGCCTCCTGAAAAAATTCCGCGGAAGCAATCAAGGAAGTCGATTGCAGAGTCCGGGAGGTTCATCACAAAATGTGAGATGCCTTGCCGGGGAGATGGCTTTACAGCAGTGAAATGATCAACCAATACAACTTCCGTAGCTAGAGGGGATTTCGCTAGTTGCGACCTGCGCTTCTGCTCCTTTTCTTGCATCTTGCTGAGTTTTGGTCCTGTGTACACGGGGAACGGATGATCGATCGCACGGGTGACGACTCGCTTGATGAAATCACGACCATCTTCGCAGCTAGCGCGGACCAAACTTGCGACCTACCGATCAACGTCAGAACGACCCATAAACTCACAAAGAAGTGCCTCACTTTATTGTCCACGATATTCTTGGTCAAGTATCTCGCACTCTCAGGATTTAGATCATTGGCAAATACAGCGCACCCCTTTTTAGCAGCAGGGATTGCGAAAGGTCCCACGCCAGCAAATACATCGGCAATGACGTCAGTAGGTTGGAAGAGCTGGACAAGCCGATCATGCTCGGTGTGGAGTCGTGAATTCCAATAAACTTGGGTGAAGTCGAAAGTGAAACGGCAATTGGACTCGTGCTATGGCATGTCTTGAATAGCAATTATTCCATGGAAGACTTGACTTACGTGTTCGACGATATAATTAGGTTCTCCAGCAAGCAGCTCCATCTGGAAGAACCGGTACTTTGTATCGATACTGTCTAACTTATTGACAACCGTTTTGATCATGGGATTTTTCTGTTGTAATTGATATCAGCAGAGTTGCAAAATTCGAAGAAGCAATACTTTCATCCAGGATGATCTGACCGATGATATGTTTATAGGGTAGATATTCTTTATTTAGATTCATGTGAGCTGAGGGACGTGTTAATGACAATCAAACGCATGTGCCATCACGCGCACCTAGGTGGCCAGTAATTGCGAACCCCGATGGAGAGCCTTCGCAGAGCTCCTCTGGGAGAATGGAATGTAAGATTTCGTCTAGATATAGTTAGTTACTGGACATGATGAATCCCGTAGCTCATACCAGCTGTCCAATAGTCGTAAGTCAAGTTAACATTGTGCGTCACCAGCGTAGCAGACTGTTCCCTTAGGAAGTTGTGAACCTCGGGCGAGAGGGCAGCTGGCTTACGAATTGGGGCATCAGAAAAGTGCGTGGTACTCCGTTGAGAAATGCTATACGGTACCATCGTCAGACACATTCAATAACACCAACCTTGCATGATCATCGTGCGGATCCCGAAGGACGCTGCGTAGTTTCGGTAAATCCATGAGGGACCTTCGAAGAATATTAGATGTAATCTCTGAACAGATGAAGCCATCACATACTTCTTCATAACATCAGACTTTAACAGCAATCCTGTTGAAGCAGTAGGAACTCTGGCTGCGAGAACAGGGATGGTCTTCTTAAAAGCATCCCTGTCGAGCGTGGTGTTAATCGAACGAAGCACTGGAGGTGATGCATCGAGGGTCAGCGTACAGGTCATGATTTTAGAGAAGAGTGGTATTCTGGGTTGTTTCCTCAAAGTCAGACATGATTGGAGACCAAGCATGGAAGTTGTTTGTGCTTGTCGACTTCCGTCCGAGTCATAACTTACTTTTCGACTACCGTTCACCTAACGAGCGATAAGCAGTATGTGCTCTGATCATGACATCTCTGATACTGTTTCTCATCGGGACACGCTTCCTCCTCCTTCCGTCCTGAGACATGTCGTCGATGTACATTGTCACCCCACCGACTCTGAGATTCCCGTCAAGATAATGGACAACTTGCCCATCACCCTCTGTGCTATGTCCACTCGTCAGGCAGACCAGGGATTAGTACGAGACTTGGCTACTGCATTCCCAGACAAAGTTATACCTTGCTTTGGTTAGCTACGAATCGGTTCATCAATTCTGCGATACTGAAGATTCATTGATCCGATGCTAGGCTACCATCCGTGGTTCACACACTGGATCTCACTGGTGCCGTACGAATCGAAGGAAGAGCACTACAGGTGGATATTCAAGGATGCAGATAAACATCCAGAGGCGTTCCAGAAGCTACTTGTTCATCTACCTGAACCAGTAACCCTGCAAACAGTACTGGAAGACGTTCGTCAGAACCTAATGGCCTTTCCAAAGGCAATGCTGGGAGAAGTTGGTATCGACAGAGCTTCTCGGGTGCCTTACGACTTCTCTTCTCCCAAAGAATTAACGCCCTTCATCATACCTTTTGAGCACCAGCTAGCTATCATTGAGGCACAATTTGATTTAGCAGCAGAGCTAGGTCGGAACATCAGCATGCACAGCGTTAAGTCGCAACAAGCCACCATCGAACTTTTTGACCGCATGGCCGAAAAGCACGGCGAGCGCTGGATGAAGATAAACTTAGATATTCACAGCTGCAGTCTTAGCCCGCAAACGTGGCTGAACATCGAGGTATGCTGTCCTGACCTGCATGCGTTTCATCCTCCTTCCAATCCACCTTGTCCTAACTGGAGCTTTGCAGAAGCGTCATTCAAATGTATTCTTGTCACTTTCAACGGCTGTCAACAGTCGGTCTCCGAATCACCGAGAATTGATAGCTGCATGTTCCTCACACCGTATCCTTGTCGAATCAGATTTCTATCAAATCGATGAATGTGTGCAACGCACCTGGGACATGGTGCTTATAGTTGCTGAGGTGAAAGGGTGGCCAGTCGAAGCCGCCTGGGAAGAAGTCATCGAGGACAGTCAGTCGGGAGTCGTCCGACGTTTGGAAAAGAATTGGAGAAAATTTGTGCAAGGATGTCATGTCGGGCTAGAAATCCCAATAAGCAGCAATAGATGAATTTTGTATCCGGTGTAGTAGTAATGTGATTGATGCTAACTTGTTTCAGACTGGACAGAGTAGATTGGCATATTATACAACTGTCGATTGACCGTCGAAGTATTAAATAGAGATGTGTACTGAATAAGTCCATAAACAATGAAAGGTATCACCGCGACATGTAGCTAATAAGTAGGAGCAAGCAAATTCCAATGAGAATCCCAAGGATGACAGAGTCTCTCCTCCGTCGACTCTTGATCATGGAAAGCAGATCGTTAATGCCAGGCATTGTACCTGTGCTTAATGATGAGCGTATGTTTGGATTGTGCACAGAGATACGGACTGATGACACCGGTCATGCGAGCGTTGATACTAGTCAAAGACATGCTCTGACGCGAGAATTCGGCCCGAGATTCGTATGCTTGGCTATAGCAGAACATTCAGGGAAAGAATCGCGTGTGATGATGGAAACGTACTCGAGAATCTGGTCTGCTATCTGATGCGAGCTGTCGATTCTCTCTCTTTCTGCCAGTAGCGAGTCTGCTGCAGAAGATTTGTATGCTCTGTTGCAGGAGAGGCTATCAATGGGATATTGTACAAGTGGATTGAAACTGACTCAATGTCATTTCGAACCCCCGACAACAAGTTTGCTCGGTCAAGTGCATGCTGGACATTTGCCTATACCGCGTCATGAGAGTTAGCCTCATACGATATTAGAGAGGGACAAAGGTGACAAACCTTCGTCCTGCGCAGCTCCTTTGCACAGTCCTGATAGACCTCGCGATGTCTTTGGATTGCACGGGACATAGACTGTGAGGGTGGAATGTCCGGGTTGTTCGAGAGTGCGAGTAATTCATCATTGGTTTCTCGCAGCTAAATATATGACCTTGTAAGCTACTGGCAATGCGTGCTGAGTGCTTGTGTGTCCCACCTTCTCCAGGAGGTCTTCCACCTCACCTTCCACGTCCTTCCAGCGCTCACGTGCGCCTCCTGCCTCAATGTCGTCTTGATTTCTTGTTATTGTCGATGCTAGGCGAGAGTACGACGTAAGTTTTCCGTCAAATAAGGACTCCAGAGTCCGGCACTGCCGGTGCAAAGACTCGTAATCTGCCATTACTTGGTGGTAGTAAATGGACAATGGTTCGGCAACTGCCGATCGAATCATCTGAGATATACTTGGAATGTGAATGTCATCAAATCAATCTCGAGCTCAAGCAAAGCTCAAGGTAATATAATGCTGAATCGAACTGGTTATTTAAGAGAATTTCTTCTGTCTCCCACCATTCTTGAGCTTAAACAGCCATACCGAGAGGGTATTCATTCACCAATAACGTGGATTACATCGCACCACCAATTATGAAGTCCATCCGGTTTTTCATGATCACCAGTTGCGCACATTTTGCTGTACGGATAGCGAAGGAACCATACCTGACTCCTACTCTACCCCTGCAGTAACCAGTCAGGACGGATATATAGATGATTCCCAAACTCAAAAGAGACGTTAGAAGTATTACATTATTTACATATGTAGGTATCGACAGCATCGCCGGAATCATTTATGGTATACAAATAAGCGCAATGGTATACCTCGAACACTTGGGTTTTGGAGCACCACTGGGGCTTATCCTGATGCTCAGAAGCCAAACCAACGTCTGGCCCCTTGCTCAGTCGCAAGTCTCTTAGCCTAATCAAGATTAGCACTGTAGACTGTTATAACATCTCGAAACCGAGAATTTACCTGGGCCACCATGTCTTTGCTGCCTTGCTGCAGGGAATCAAGTCGCTGCTCAATGTCCCCTAGCATTTCCCTTTGCCTCATTTAGCAACAGAAGAGCAATTAATCAGATCACCATTTACACACCCCCTTTCAGCGACAGCGTCGTTTAGACGTTGATACACGTTGTTGCGAGCATCCCCCATTGTTTTCATGAGACCGGGTCCATCGCTCGAATCCGTTGGCTGCGAAGTTTGCACAAGAACCGGTGGTGGTGTAGGTCTGTCGGGGCCTGCAACTATATCGCCGCCCCAGATCAACACCACAAAGAAGCAGGTTGAGTGACTTACGTAGTTCATCGAGCTGTTTTCCGGTCATACTAGGTTTTCCATACCGGAGCCATGAGCCTAGCAGCGAAGGGGGACCGACAGACACTGGTTGTGGGTAAGGAGGGATTTCGCGGTGAAAACTTGTTAGATCAACAACTGGATGATCATAAACACGACGAGTCTTGAAGAGTGTGCCAAATATGATCTGTTCAAGCACGCCTGATTTGTGAAATCTCGTTCCAATGAAATCTCCTGTTTCGTCCACGGACACTACCCTAGTAGGATAGATATTGAGAGGATGGCTAGCCATAACGAAATTAGTTAGCACATACTTTTCACATACATTTGCAAGAGAGAAAGTGTGCAAATGCTCCAGATAAGGTAATGAGTAAACCATAGCTTCTGGTTTGTCATTGAACGCTATGAGCACATGAGACTCTGTTTTTTTAGTATCAGTTTAATCCGCATGCACGGTGTTAATGAGCTCACTGTTCCTCTCGATTACTTGGACATGTCCAACTTTGTTCTTCTTGTTGTTCCATTCTGCTTTGGCAATCCTCTCCCCCGATATATCAAGCATACAACGAGCACCCTTACTACTTGCCATTACCCAGAAGCAGTGATCAATATTGCTATCGCCAATTTGTAGAGAGGCAGCAAAACGTGATCGATCAGCACGCCAAAGTGTACCTTTCTGCGAATCGATCACGAATGAACCTTCATGCAAGACATTCGGAAGGCCTTCAACCTTGATGACATCTTGTGCAAGATTATACAACGAGGACTGAGGATCTCGACTGATTTTAAAGACTTGCGTCTTGCCGGACTCATGAATAGCGATCAGTCGCACAGCTAGCTGTGTGTCTAGTCACCAGGTCAGATGGTGTTGCATCGTATTATACCCGCACGTACCCATGGAGATAGCAGCAACAGTCCACGTCAGAGAGACAACAGGATCTGCATCCTGAGGGCGAACCAAAAGGTTAGATTGCCTTTTCTGACGCCGCGGTCGAAGGAGATATGGCCCACGCAAATCGATCACTGCGACAGAGCCATCAAGGTAACCAGCACCAATGAATCCTATTTCGTGTTGAGCAACTCGTATGTAACATTGTGTCATAAGGAGAGCATACCTATGTCCGATAATGCGCAACATGTCAGGGAAACATTACCATGAGGTAGCATCACGAAGGGGCGATATCTTGTCCCTGCTCGTAATGCGACATTATCCAGCAGAATAAGTTCTCTGTCGCCTCCTGCTTCTGCGGCAACATTCGATTGCGCGGTGTTCAACCGATACACCAGGAGATCGCCTGATTTCAGAAGCACCACGCATTCCAAGGATTCTGAGGCTACTTGAACAGTGGTAACTTCGGGGACACCGGAAAGTGGTAGTGCAGCACTGAGATCAATAGTAAGGTCATGAAGTGGGCAAGGGTAATTCTTCTGAAGGGGAGACGTGCTGGAGCTAATGAGAAGCTGAGGGCTAATGTCATGAAAACGGACAGTGAAGTCGCGATGACAGCTGATTAAGATTCGGCGCGGGTGACTCTGAAGCGCAGTGTTAATAATCAATAATTGTGGGTGCATACAGTGGTAGTACCTTGGAGAGCCTCAGCTCACTGAGTCGTTTATCATCCATCCATGCAGATCCTCCAGTGATGGGTAACTCGGTGTCACTGGGCGTGGGTTGCTGCCCCACAAATACATCGTGCGCACCTCGTTGCAGGGTCAGGAGTCGTGCATAAGATACCCCACCAGGCCCGTTGTACAATTTTGAATGAACATGGATTGGTAGAGGTTCAACACTAAGTGTCATGTCTTTGAGCGTTGCAGAAAGGTCATGTATAACGTCATCGCATTTACTGGTACTCTGGGCGTTTGTTCCCGGTGGTTGAGAGGTGAAACTCGGCGGCGGAAACTGTCGAGCTTCGACCGTCCGTGATTCAGAGGATGCTGCAGTGAGTAAAAGCAGAGCAACAGAATCCCAGCAACCAGAAAAATGGGGATTAGACTTCGGAAAGGGGATGAAGTCATGAATCGGCCCCGATGCCAGGTAATACATTGTTTCTGTCGGAATCACGGAAAGTCGCATTGCCTTTCGGATAGAAATGTGGAGCCCATCATCGGAACTAGAAGCAGGAGGTTCTGGAGAGTCGAAAGCGGGCATTGTTTGTACAGTTAACCGGTAAGGCTCATCACTCCTGTCGCCTCCTAATAAGATGAGCGCAGTTGCTCCTCCTCGGGGATCTGAGGAGTTCGAGAAGCCACACCATGCAACCTTGTACACTGGCTGACGTTCGTGCATACGATTTCCCTTCTCCTGTTCGGAAGGACTTTGTAGAAACTTATCAAGTTCCTCTCCGTTTATGACATTAACATCTAAGTCCGTCGCGGTTCGCACAAGCAGAGGTTGATCTTCATCTTCCATCGCCCAAAAGGCGACACAACCGTCTGTGTAACCCACAGCAAAGAAATGCCCAGCTGGGTGAATAGCCACAGAAGTGACACAAGGCCGCCGATGTGTGAGCACATCCTTTAGCAGTTAGAAATCTACGATAGATTATAGTTAGAAATCCAACGTACAGACTGGCGATATCCTCCACCCCCTGGGGCACCGGCAGGTATTACAAGTTCGTATGCTCGAAGAATGTTGCACGAAGACTAAGAAATGGAATAGACAAGTTCGTCTTATCAAAAACGGCGATTATTTCACATACGCACCAGATCATAAAGTATGATCCCCCCTAAAGAATATTTCAGGGACTCGAGGTATCTGATCGTGGAAAAGACTGACCACCAAAGGCTATAAAAATCAAGTTGAGATCTCGTGGATGCGCAACTACATCAACAGGTATGTTGCTAATGCTTAATGTGAGTGAACAGCAACACGAACGCTAAGTGTTGTTGCACGGACCAGCCGAGCGATGTGTGCAAGGGATCTACCAAGTTGCTCGCAATCTTGGTCTGAAACATATTCCACAAGTTCGGGATAACATAAGGAGACTTCTTCAGACAGAGGAGATCATACGATTTGATCTCTCCGGATTGAAGGGCAAGGAAGACCTGGAAAGAGTCTTGAAAAAGGTATAAGATACTCGTGATTTCCGCACCCACATGTGTATGTGAAGGTGACAACAGAATAGCACTTGTGTTCAGAGCTGAGATGTCAGCCAATAGTATTACTACGGCAACTGGACACTTGCGCACTTAATAGCACAGTCGAAGCTCGTCGACTTTGGCGGTTTAGTTAAATCTTTCAGGTCCCAGATGTGAAGTCGATCGCGCTCGTCTAGTCATATAAAGCTTTGGGTGAGAGTTTGTTCATTGAACGAACAGCGGCTACTTACCGACGGAGAGGAGCTTGTCCGTGGAGGCGGCAAGCTGGAGGATCTTCACGGGAGACTTTTCTGGCGTCTGAACTGAACACTCTACGCCAGGACCACCAATCAGGCCAATCAGGCCACTTGCCGTGCCTTGTAGTGAGTGAGAGCAGGTCAAACCGTCTAAGTTCGTTCAACTTGAAGGGCATCGAAATTGAGATCTCACCAACAGCCAGGAGGCTCAATATCGGCTCATAAGTTAGCACCCTTGTGTCCAATAGATAGTCAATGGTTCGCAGCCTTCCAATGTCCCAATCATCAGGGTCTCGTTGATCAGTTGACAGATCTGTAAAAACGTGTCTCTCTCGGAACATGACTGCCGTGTTTTGGTCTTCAGGCTCTACGTTACGACACTTTGGCTTTGCCCTATAACCATGGATTTGACAACCAAACTACTCAGAGATTAGCCAGTAGCCGGTAGTAGCGCCAGTGAGTGATGAACTACCGTGAGACGGCCCAGTCACTACTGCTAACTCGGAGTCGGAAGTCGCCAAAGCGGCTCGGACTGTTCAAGACAAATGGTAATCCAACGTGACTAAAAATACAAATGACAATAGATGCTACAGTGCTCAGAAACTGAGTAGAACACGTCCATTACGACGATTCCAGACTGTCCGGCATCTTCTCAAACACATTCGCGCGCGAGGCTACGACCCTGCCACCTAGATTATTGGATTGTGGCACACCACCTCTGATCTTCCCCAACCAACTCCTTTTAGACGGATTCCTGGCGGATTGAGGGTCCGATGTGGACCGAGGACTATTTGTGACGTCTGAGATGGTAGTCGTGGTTCTCCTTCCTGGCGAAGGCAGACCAAGGATGCTTCGACCAGAGCGGGCTGGCGTGAATCCGGTTCGGCTAGCATGAAGTGTTTTCCGCTGACGCGGCGTGGTAACTGGCTGCACGACCGAGTCGCTTGTATAACGACCCTCGGGCGGAATACTTTCCCTTTCATCATGGTCTGGTGCTCGTCTCTTCTTCCCCGCAGACGTCGGTACCTCTCTTTCAGGGGTTCCGGTCTGCGTTATACTTGACATCCTCTCTGGTGTCTGTGATCGGAATGCGGATGTGGTGTTTGACATGGTTCGATCTCGTCCTAGGATTGGCCCAGGGTCGGTGAATACAGGCACCCGAGGCACCGGAGGGACACTGAGCGCTGGCGGTTGCATAGATGGTACAGTCTGCACAGGCTCTTTGATAGTGGCAAGTTTACCTTGGAGGCTCTGCACCTTACGTGTAAGAGCTTCCACTTTCGTTGATAATTTCTTGTTCGCCTTCAAAGTTCTGTCATCATGTTAGCCCAGGTAAGGGGGCTCGAAGTGACTTTGCTTACTCCAATATGCGATCGTCATAGTCTTCAATTTCAGTGCACTTGCTTTGCAATAGGTGATCCATCTCGCGATTTTTCTCTTCCAGTTCAGCGACGACGTCAAGAAGTTTTGGTTCCGAACGAACCGTGTCCAATTCCCGTCGGAGGGAGGCCATTGCCTTGTCGTGCTGTGTCGTCTGAAGTGCAAGGCTAAGTTCAGCTGCTTTGCCTGCCTTCTCAGACTGAGCCAGACGGAGTTGTATCTGCTCCAGAGTGTCCTTGAGAGAGGAATTGGATGTTTCACTATTTGTTGTTCATTAAGATCTTACCTGTGAAGCCAAAGAACTAACTCACCTCTGCAGTACTTGGTTCTCGAGATATCTAGTGAACGATATCGATCGTTGAATCTCTGCCTCCAGATTGGTAGTCTCCATCTGCAATGATTGTTTCTCTGCCCGGAGACTTAACAACTCGGCTTCCGCCTGATCCAATTGCCATCGCATGGCTTCATTAACCTGCTGAAGCTCTGCTTGTAGAGCATCGGATTTGGCCTGACGATCTGCATATGACGAGAGCTGGTCATCAATGGCCGCTTGGTCTTGTTTGCGACAAGCAAGCTCATCCTGTAGTTGAATGCGCAGTAACTCCTGCTCCCGGAATCGTTCGTCAAGGCTGCTACGGAGGTCCTGGAGGTCTCTTTCATTAGCTTCGAGAACAGCAACTCTTTCTTGCTGATCGTCCTGCAATTCGCGAACTCGTTGCTCTGCGTGTCGCAGAGCGTCCATGTGGGCTTGCTTTTCTTGTTCGAGTACATCATTTGACTGCTCTACGAGGTTTGCGAGACGCTGGCATTCCTGCTTAGCAGCAACGAGTTCATTCTGGGTATTGGACACCGCCTTCTGTAGGACGTCGAATTCTTCTGCATGTTTGACGCGTAGAGCGATCTTGGAGTCCTCGGTCCCGGCCTTTCTCTGGACCTCATCCATGAGGACTGCGATGCGGTTGCTCGATTCTTGATTGTGCTGCTGTGCTTCTGCAAAGCGAAGTTCAGCGTCTTGCAAAAGCTGGGTAGCTTCTGAAAGCTCTTGGCTGGTATGCTTGAGGCGCTCTTGTAACTGCCCAACCTCGATGGCATGCCGAGCACGCAAATCATCTTGTAGCTCGGCTTCACCAAGCCGCTGTGCCTGAATGCGTTCCTGAAGGTCATTCTGAGCTCTAGACAAGGTTTCACAGGTGATATGATGCCGAGTGCGAAGGTCATCGAATTCCTCCTCCAGTGACTGCAGCTGCCCTTGATAGTCTGAAATGTAACGAGCCGAATCAACGGACGACTCCTTGGATATCTCGGCGATATTTTGCTCAAGTATGGCCAACCTTGCGTCGCGAGCTTCTAAACTGGCTGTCTTGATATCGAGTTCGCAGCGGAAAGACGAAAGTTGACCTTGCAACGCCATCACGTGTTGACGAGACTTCTTCAAGTTGCAGTCACTGTTTCGCAGTGCCTGGCGTACTATTGCAAGCGAGACCACCAGCTGAGACATCTCCCTATCTCGCTCTGTCCAGAGGGCTTCAAGGGAATCAAGAGATGAAGCGCTCTGCGCCATGTCTCGAAGTAGCACGTCTTTTTGGCCAGAGAGTACGCCTATGTCTTGGGAGAGCTTTGAGTTGTGGGCTGCAAGAGCACTGATTTTGGTCAACATTTGTTCTTCTTCGACAAGGTGGTGTTCGACCATGAACTGGGAGCGGCGAGCGTTCGACATCGCTTGAGCGATGATGGCTACCATAGAGGAAAGTTCACCACCGTGGACGATCTTGAGATCATCAATCTCCTCCTGCAATCTTTCGACGTCAAGCTCTGCTAGCTCTAGCTTGCTGACAGCTTGGTCACGAGCATCTCTTGCTTCTGCACAGTCTTCGACCATCGCCTCCTTCTGCGCTGACATCATCTCCAACTCCAAAGTCATCTCAGAGATCCGATCCTCTTGGAGTTTGAGATTGGTCTCTAAGCGGCAGATGTCATGTTGGTGAATGCCGATCTGCTCCGTGCGGCGGTTAACACGACCTTCAAGTTCCTGTATCTGCCCACGAAGCGCGTGAGCTACCCCTGTCACCGACATGGTGGATAACTGTTGCGCCTGCAACTCGGTGTAGCGGTTTTGAGCGTCCGCGAGTTCTTCCTGTGCAGCTTCCAAATCGATTTGGAGGTTGGTGACTTGGAGGCTGAGTGAGTTACGTTCCGATTCGATGTTCTGGTACGCTCTTGTAATCTCAGCTAGTTGTTCCTCTGCTTGCTGGAGCGCGTCGTGGGTGTCCTCGTGAGATGACCCCAGAGCCTGAACTTCGGCGTTCAGAGATTGGGCCTTGGCTTCTAACTCTGTGACCAGGAGCAGCAGGTTATTACGCGACTCTTCTGACGCAGTCAACTGCTGGCAGGAGACCTCGAGCTTGCTTCGAAGTTCTTGTAAAGCGATATCTCGTTCTGCGATTGAGTGTAAGAGGTCAGTCACTGAATGTATTTGTTCTGCAGCATCCAAGTCAGTACGTAGATGATTCACAACGACACCCAAAGCTGTGATACAAAGATTGCTCTGCTGGTTGTACGATGAGGTTCCGTCCGTCTTCTGGGCCAGCGTGTGGATGCGCTTCTGCACCGTCTGGGTTGTGAATCGAGCCTCGGTTTCGGAGAATTCCAGAGCGCGTCGTAGATCATCCCGTTCACCCCGTAGTCTGTCTATAGCCCTGAGCAATGTTTCGATATAATTGGCGAGCATTGCTTCATCAGGGTGAGCAGAACTGTCGGTCCTGGTCGGTGCCATCGGAGTAGAACAATCCGGGGATAGGAAACTATTGTCGAAGTTGGATTGGATGTCTTCAATGTCGACATCCATATGATCCTCACTGATGGCCGTGGAGTGCCGCGTGAGCTGCAACTGGCGCCGGATATCCGCAAGCTCTTTCTGTAGTCCACTAATTCGAAATCAGAAATGAGTTAAGTTGGCGACTAAGAATTGAATACCTCTCAATGGCGGTCAGAGCTTTCACGCGGTTTTCGCTGTCCTGCAGCAGCCGCTCCGCTCTATTAAATTCCTGACGTATCGCAGCACATGCATCCTGTGCTTCCTTTTTCTCCTCCATAAGGTCTAGCACTCTTTTCTCTGAGGAAGTGAGCCTCTCTGACTTAGCTCGCAGCCTGTCCTGCACCTTATCGTACGCCGCTTGTGTGGGTCCTCTCTGCTGCTCGCGTAAGAGGCTCTCCAATGCCGCTATCTTCGCTTCGTCTTCGTCTATCCTCTTCATCAACTCTTCCTCCCTCTCCATTGCGTCCCCAGCGTCCTGACTTGCTTTCAACATCTCCAGCTCCTCACTCTTGTCCTCTAATACTGATGCGAGCTCTGCGATACGGACTTGCATAGCCTTCTCTGCCGAAATCTGTGAGTTTTGCGTCTTGACAAGATCTTCATGAGCTCGGGTGAGTTTCATTTCTATGTCGCGTAAGGTCTTCTCTTTCTGTGCCAGGAGAACCTTAGTATCCTTGAGTTCTTGTTCCAATGCTGGTAATCTGGGATTAGACACAGAGGAAGACCGAGGCCTCCCATCCCGCTTGGGCAACCGGGAATTAGCTGTCGGTTGCGGCTCCTTATTTTGCAACATCCTCTCCAGCTCGCGTACACGGGATTCCATTGCTCGCTTCTCCGTCTCCAGTTTGGAAGTTTGGACCCTGACTGAATCAGACTGGCAAGACATGGTGTCGAGTGTTGCCTCAAGCTCACGCGCTACTTGTTCTTCAGCTTTCAATTTATCTTGTGCAGCAGCGAGCGCGGCCTCTGCGTTCCTAGAGCCCATTTTCTCGATCTTGAGTTCATCTGAGCGGCGCGCCAGATCACGTTCAAGGCGGAGAGCACGATCCGCCTCAGCGCTGAGCTGTTGAACTAGGGAATGAGTGGATAGTTAAGTAGACAAAAGCGAAAAGACCTTATGCAATGTTTCATTAAAAGACGCCTTGATTTCCTCTAATTCCGCCTCTCTTTTCATAAGGCGGCTTCTCAGGCCTGCATTCTCGGTGTCTGGACTGAAAGTCAGAAAACGACTACGTTGATGCGGTACAAGCGTACCTTGGCTTGCTAGTTTGTCTTTGAAGGCTTGTGTTTCTTCAGATACATCGTACTTTCCGATGTCCTTCAGGGACATGATTGTTGCGTCGAACGCTGTGTTGGACTTGCCTGGTGGCAGGAGTATCGAAAGTCAGTACATAAAACCAAACACAGTTCAACAAACCAGCGCGTCTGGTCACATGATCGTGTTTACTGCAACGTGATTTTATATTCCCTTTGCAAGAGTACTTTGCCTCCTCCCATTCAATACATGCTATTCAAATTATTTAACTTGGGCCTTGATCAATGCCAATGCTTCTTCCGCCGCGCCCCAAGACTGCTGGTAACCTGCTGATCTGTGAAGGATTGTCAACCACTCATCACATCTAAGTCATTCCACAGATTGCTTACCCAAAACCATAAGCGTGCACAACGAGCATGGAGCCTGGTTCACTGTCACGACCATCTGCGTGACTTACATTCCAGGGAACAAGGTCATGCGCGCTCTGCAAGGGCATCACGATTCTCTCCACTTCGACACGAGGTCCCCCTTCTCTTGCCGGTCTCAGACCCACGTTATGTTTAATTATTCTTGTTTCAGCACTCTTCAGACATGGAGCTAATGCAGCGCAGCGATCAAATATTCCTTTTGCAACTTCCATGTCCAAAGACGTATCCCAATTTTTGGATTGGAAAGTCCCCCCTAGGAGTGCGGTGTCAGGTTGTCTTGTTCCAGGGCGAGGAATGATGTATGTAATTTCCTCGGTCTCTGACTCGCAACATGTTGATGAGGACTAGAATGTCATTGTGCACTCCGAATGCGCACCTGGTTCAACCATCACAGACTCCTGCAGACTCGGCGCGTGAACCAAGATCGTTTGTGCGCGAATAGGGTATAGTTTCGTATCTTCCACTCCAATAATTGACTTGGAACCTTCGGGCCGATGTCAATATAGTCACAACAAAAATAAAACTCTTACCAAGTGAAGACGCATTCACCAGTATACCATCAGTCCCCACAAGACCCCTAAGTTCATCCAAGCTCCTCACATTCCTGCGTTCAAAGGTGACTCCCCGCGAGATTAGCTCGGATTGGAGCCACGGAAGATATTCGGTTGGATTGACTGAAACTGTATCAAACGCGACCCCGGCTTTGAATGGCTCGGGGATGTCAGATGGTGAAAGGATTCTGACCTACTCTCGCGAAGTGAATACGCTGTCGGCGGCCATGAAACGGATTACATACATTTCGTGCAATGTCTTTCCACCACAGGCCCGATATGTTTCGCTCTTGCGCTCCATATACCCTCGTAGGCAGTAGCTGAATTGCTACTTATTACTCACGACCGAGAACGACTTGAAGGGCTTATACTCACCTTAACCAAGCCAGTTGGGATCATGTCCCACAGTTTATTGCTGGTTATTGCAGGATGAGTGCGCGCGCATCTGGCCACGATGGTATTTGCACGTACAAAGTTTTTTCCTCCCACTCCCTAACTCGTTCATTCCTGCCTCCGAGTTCCATGGGAGCCCAATCTGCGCCCTGGTTATCCTTTAGAAGTTGTGTAACTTGTACTGTTATAGACCACATACAGCATGCGGACTGGCCCAAGCTTGAGAATCCGTATCTCCGGGTAGTTCTCTAGCAATAACCATGATCTTAAATGAGATATCCTCAGCTAAGGTGGCGAGGTGTGCAATCGTTAGCCCGAGGACACCTGCTCCGAGGACAACGAGAGATTGCTCTGCTTTCGTAGTAGACATCGCTGATGGAGGGTACTGGCTGACTAGTAGCGATGGTAATGTGCTCAGACCTGAGAGGTTTGATAGGATAAACGAATACAACGACTATTATGTAGTATGACGGGCCCGCGTCCTCCACTTCCATCCGAATTTAACATCGCTGCTCTGTATTTATGTAAAACCCATATATGTACACGGACGCCCGCAGGAATATCATACAGGGTCACAACTTGGGAACAGGGCACTCAGGGGTGTCAGTACTAGCACGAATGTTACTGTGCAAAGACTTTTGTAACGAACATCAGATCTCAGCAGCCTGCCGCACGTTCTCTTTCAGTAGAGATAGCACCTCGAAAGCCACACCCCAGGATCTTTGATAGCCTCCAGCTCTGAAACTAGAAGTTAGAACTCGGAAGATTCTCGGAAAGCGATCTTACCCCATTCCATATGCGTGGATAATTGTTAGCCCCCGCTGTTCTTCTGCCACACTAATAGTAATATTCTCGTTCTTGTATGGAGCTAATAAGCCGCCACTTCTTGTGAGAGGAAGCGAAATATGCTCAGCTTCCACACGCGGACCGCCCTTTCTGTCGGGCCTAAGGCCGACGGCGTGCCACAGGATCTTCGTCTCATCTCCTTTCAGACATGGCGCCAGAGCGGAGCACCGCTCAAATATCTTCTTTGCAGTCGACATATCCAAGGAGGTATCCCAATCTCCTATTTGATATGTTCCATTTAGAAGCGCAGAGTTCGTTTGGGTCAGTCCAGGGCGCGGAATGATAGATGTAAGACCTTCTGTCATCGTAGCACCTGTGTGCAACCGCACGTTTAGTACCGCAGCGGTGTAAAATATCGAACTGACCAGAGCGGACTGATAAGAATTCCTGTAAGCCATTATTTTGGACAATAATAGATTGTCCCCTAATCGGATACAACGACGTATCTTCTACTCCAATCAAAGACCGTGAACCTTATGAATCCGACCGTCAATGGCTGTCGAAGGACAGCTGGTATGTGCTCACCGAGAGATGTTGCGTTAACCAATATACCATTTTTCCCAACAAAAGGCTTGACTTCGTCCAGACTGCTTACGTATTGACGCCGGAATACAACGCCGCGAGACTCGAGCTCTGACCGAAGCCACGGTAAATACTCCAGCGGGTTGACGGAGACCGTGTTGAAACCAACTCCGATTTTATACGGTGCGGGGATCTCAGACTCCGGGAGTAAGCTAAACTATCATAGCCGGTAAGAACAGCGCAAGTAAACAAAATCGGACATACATCGCGCACAAGGTCTTTCCACCAGGGGTTGGAAAGAGTGTCATCTATCTCTGTGAAGATCTTAGAGGGCAATCTCTGGAGCCCTTGTCAGTCATCCCGTCGACAAGCATCGAAATAGGACTGACTTTGACTAAGCCCGATGGTATCATTTCCCATAACCTATCACTGAAAAGCCTTGTCCGTGAACGCCACACCATTCGCGAGAGCACTCTCACAAGGTTATCTGCTCCCATTTTCGCACACGCTCATCGGTGGCACCTAGCAGCATTGGGGACCAATTCGCACCCTAGGCATGTCAGAAGGTGCTTCAAGAACTCTTGAAAGGAGCGCACAGCGAATGGACTTGCCCAAGCTTGAGAACCCCAATCCCCAGGTATATCTCTTGCAATGATGATGATGTCAAAAGCCACTTCTCGATCACAGGCAGCGACATATGCGACCGTAAGTCCGATCACCCCTGCCCCGAGTACGACTAGAGGTACACGGGACTTCGAAGCAGAAGACATGGCTCTTGTAATGTCGAAGCCAACAGAAGATAAGGTATGAAACCTCGGGTGAAAAAGCCCGAACTTGGAGCATGAAAGCCCTCGGGGTATAAATATTATCCTGCAAGATCATGAACGAACTCGAAAAATCAGAACTGATCAGCACGGGAGTTTTAGGAATGACTTCGTCTTGCCACGAATACCAGTCAAATAAAAGGAGTATCAAAAATAGAATTAGCACCGTCTTGCGGGCATAAATAGTGTGTTCGATATCAGCACCATGGGACCAGCGGTCAACCCCATAGAGTAAGTTTTCTCAGCTGCACGCTCCTGGACTCTGAAGTCCGATGTGCAACAAACAGTGCGCCTAAACGCGTGGCTAATGATGAATGAGACAGGAGGAAAATCTGAATTTTACGTAATTGCATACCGCCTGCAAACTCGCCTTCCATACATGGTGTCGCAACCAAGCCTGCTGCTTTAAGAGCAACCATGACTTGCCCATATGTGCCACGAAAGAGTGAGTCAGGACCACGATAATCAGGGGTAGTCGTTGACGGATGATTGTAATCTATGTGCCCCTCGAGTGCATTGGGAGTGTCCATGCCGGCCTCGACGACAGCACTAGTGATCGTCTTTTGCAAGCACACAAGTCTGCTCCGGGATGATGCGCGTGGCTGACATGGGGGCGTGGCAAATTGTATGTAGAGCCCGTCCACATGTATGCTTTCACTTTCTTGTTGAGGTAAGGGGGGAAGAGGCTTTGGGACATGCGGAGGTATAGAACACCACGTGTCGATTGGGTTGCTGGATGACTTTGTCGAGCGCGAGGGTACACATGTGCCTGCACTGGGCTTGTGGTGTTTACGCTTGAAAAATGAAGATGCTGACCGCATAGTTGCGGAACGAGACAAGGACATGATGCGTGAAATGGATGATCGTGACTCGAGTGATGAATCTAGCATGCAATGCGAGACATGGCAAAAAGAGGAGGTGGAGCCGGCGGCGGATGAGCATGAATAGGACAGAGATGGCTGCAAGACGGAAGTAGATCCTTCAGGTGTGATCACAGACGTGCATGTATCTTGTGAAGGAGATGCCGTTCTACGAGGCGCAAACGATACGTTGCTGAACTCCACGACATAAGGGATACCAAACGAAGTCCAATGGATTTGCTCGTACATATGGGAATGCCTTATGAGTCTGTCGAGAGAGGTGATTACACACGAGATAACAGAGAACTCAAAGTGCTGGACGGATCCGCTAAGCCAGTAGCAGCGTTCAGCAGTGATGATGATGATGATGATGATGATAATGGACAGAATGGAGGTGTAATGATAGATGCAGTTAACCTGCGGTCCAGGAGCAAGGGACACACATGTCTGAATATCGTAATGCGCATTGCGAGAGCCTGATGCAAAACACGTTGTGGCAGCATTGCGTCTGATCATAGGGATCTGCAATTGATGCCTAACCGGGATCACGAAGCGCAAGACGACATCATATAACGCTAAGTTTGCAGTGCTCGGTCACGGTAGTTGTGATATGCACCCTCAGATCTGTGGACAAAGGTCATTCCACGAGATCCCATGTCCGCACTTGATAAGCGCCAAGTGAACGTCGACTGAAATGCACTGAACCTCGCAAACTGACGCTGGTAAATTGCAAGCTGCATGAAGGAGGGTTACCCAGGAGTGTGTGTAGTGAGGGCTAAGCCAGCTGCAACTGATAGGCTATTAGTCAAGACTGTCAATGCACGGCGTCTCTTGAGTCTTGGAGCTCCGACTCGGATACATGTATTGCGTAGTCCCGATTTGTCTGGCAGGTACTATTCGGACCAAAGACACGTTGTTCAAACTATTCACCTAAAGTGCTAGGCTCAGAACCGCCATCTCTTTGCGTCTTCTGGAGACTCTAACAACCTGTGATAGGACTTGGATAGCACCGTGGTTTTTGCCGCAGCTATACTTCACGCCTATCACAACGGCGGTAACCTCATCCTGGAAACGCCACACAGAACGCCGATGCCAGTAGATGTTAGAGAACTTTGTTCCACGCGTCCGCGGCGTCACCAAGTCATCCAAGCAACACTATTCAGTCAGCACTCGTGAACGGGAGTGGCTTAAAACGTATATTTGCCCACTGAAATTCATATCCGATGTAGACTTGGCTGAACTTGGCTGGACAGAATCACCTGCAATCACTGAAATCCGATAGTGGGCGTCATGAGCTATGACGTCATTGCGCGACTTTCCTTTTGTGGAAAAATAGTCCAAAAACCCCGACTGTATCGTCGAATAGTATATACTCCTCACATCTCGAGTTACGACGTTCCGTGACACGTCCTTAGCGGCAAAAAGATAACAATTTTCGTAGCTAGAGGTTGTATAAAGGTCAGCCCTCGTCTTTTGTTTACTCATACTAGTAGTCTTTTCCCATCCTCCCTATCTTCTCCACTCTTCCTCAACATGAATACTGATTATTTCCGTCCAGTCAGTCATACATTCATGGCAGAGACAACACCAACGAGCAATGGCACAGTCAATGCCATAAAACGTGACAGCGCCGTTGCTCATGCAAAAGGCTCTCCTGGAACATATAGTGCACCCTCCCGAGTCACCCTTCATCTCGAACATTTACCCAGCAAAAATATCAAGGCCCCATGGCCGCGCACACCCTCGCGTGTATGTATACGTATATTCTACTCCTAAAGAGTTCATCTGACGTGAATCGGGTGTGATATGCCAGGTTGACCCCAACAACCCGCCATGGCCAGCGTACCGTGGCTACCACGAGTACTCCTTCGCACATGCGACGATGGGTGTTCGTTTACCAACCATCCTTGGCAAAGCTATTGACGACACTTCCCGAACTCTCAACGAGCAATCCAACGAAGACAAGATCGTCGACCTCGTACAATGTTTGGAGAGGATGGACCTACTCATGGCCGATCTTAGTGGAAATGCAAAGCTAAGACCAATTATTGACGACGGTGAAGGTGATGTTGCGTTATGGAATAAGGAAATTGCAAAATATTTCCAAGGTATGTTACTCGCTATTATACAATACGTCTTATCTCACCATCTACAACTCCTAGGCAAAGATTTCATGAATGCGCCCTGGTTGTTTGCCGAGGCCTATAAGTACCGCCGTCTACATGAGTGCTTTAGTGTAAGCAGGTACTGGAAAGACTATGACGTCTTCTATCGTCAAAAGGTATGAACCAGACCTTGCTTGATTGTTCCAGTCTGACATCACACCCAGTGTGACACTTTTGCAAGATCAGCAGACGCTGTCTTCGAGTTGTCTATGCGTTTTGCTGAGCCTTTCAAGCAGTCGGAGAACATTTCAGACAAGGAGAAAGCAGAAACCGAGAGACTCATGTTTTTGGAGTTGACTCAAGGTAATGATACAGTAGTCAAGTCAATTCACACCGCTGACATGCTATGCAAGTGTGCCTTTGGGGTAACTCGACGGACCTTTCGCTCTTGATTAACATGACGGAAGATCAGATCAAATCTCTTCAGTCAACCGGAGGTGAACACCTTGCTGCCACTGAGAAGAATATTCTAGGCAACCATATGAACCAGCTCTGGGAAACTGTCAAGGTCCTGCCCGAAAAGACTGGTGGACGAATTGACTTCGTGTTGGACAACGCGGGGTTTGAGTTGTACTGTGATTTCGTTTACGGTATGTCTCAGACAGCGAAAGCGCGACGGAGAGATCAATAACTCTTCGCTAGCCGATTTCCTCATACAGAGTGGTCTGGCTAAGCAAATCCGATTCCATGGCAAGCGCTACCCGTGGTTCGTGTCCGACGTGACGCGAAATGATTGGAGCTGGTTACTCAATACAATGGTTTACGGACACTTGTTCCCGAAAGCCTCTGAGGCTGAGCGAGAGTCGCTACGGAGACTTGGGGCTCGATGGAAGGTAAATATTAGCTTGTCGTTCGCGCGGATGTTACTCATGCGTTTGATAGCAATACGAGAACGATGGCAGATGGACATACGAGCAACATCCTTTCTGGTGCACTGGATATACATTCTGGGACCTTCACAGCGAGGCACCAGATCTGTTCCTCCACCTGTCCCACTCAGACCTCGTCTTCTTCAAAGGTGATCTGAATCATAGAAAGTTGACATATGATTGTGCTGCACCGGCCAGCATTCCATTCGATGTTGCAATTGGACCTATGGCAAGCGCCGCTGGAGCTCCAAAGGTTTGCAGCCTGCGTACAATCAAAAGTGACGTCGTGGTTGGACTAGGAGATGATGGTGACGTGATTGCAGAGAAGTTAGACAAGGAAGAGCCAGGCTGGAAGATCAGTGGGAAATATGTGCGTACTTTCGGCAGTAATGGCTCCGCATGCTGACATCTGCGTCAACTAGGCTGTTGTGCTCCTATCAGAAGGTCGACCTGGGGAGAAAGTGCGATTTGCCTGAGCGAATCATCGAAATCCATTGATAAATTGGTGGCAAATTGCGTCATCCGCTCGAGCCTCGGACACCAAGCTCCTTGTGGGACTTTCGTTATCGCTTACTCTCGTAGTAGCCTCGTCGTCTATGGAGCAAGGCAGCGGTGCCGAATCTCCGTTTGTACAATTATGAATTCCCACTTCTGTCACTTGTATTATCAGTGTTCTTATATTGACTATGTGTTATTCATATGCCATGGTACTCTGTCGACCAAGCACGATTCTGCGGTGTTACACGCCGAGTGGTGATGCTCTTTCTCGCCTCAAGGGGTAGACTAGTTGGACATGTTCGAGACGACGCGACCGATAGGCCATTTATAGTACATAAGGAGAATAAGTGCCAATGATATATTCATCCCACATGCCAGTATGTAGTATAAATACCAATTGACCCTGAAGGGTGACGCATGCTTACGACGTTCGAGCCTTGTTGAGCTAATGCATAATTCGGACGGCCGGCGAAAAGATATCAAAAGAAACTTACCACATATGCGTAACTCTACGCCAAGTGGCTCTGACTCCTGAGTAGACAATTCCTGAATGAAGAAGGAGCCCCTAAACTGTTCTCTGTTTCTCACACAGAATAATATCAATCCCACGAGGTCGTCAAAGACTGGATTCCCGAGTTCCCGACATCCATCGCATAAAGATCAAAACGATTTACCCTCCGACGTCATCATGTGCGTTAACCAGAATACAAAGAGATGTTGCCTGTAATAGGAAATTACTAGTAGCATAAGCTCGAAAATGATGTACGCCTAGTGTGGCAACAACTTGAACCATAGGTAGCGACTTGTTGATTTCCACCTGCATTCCCATGACAGGGAAGGTTGCTCGTGTAGGCAACGTGCAGGATTAACCAGCGTCCGGCCGGAACTAGGGCCCAGGGACTTATCGAAGACTGGTGTGAGTTTATATCAGTGTCAGGGGCGTTCCTCATTGCGGTCAACACGGTTAGTGACAACGAGGAAAAAACCAAGTATGGCTGCCACCCATGACTTCAGAAACACATGGATGTCATCTTGCAAATAACATTGTAAACTCCGCGCTGCCTTCGAGCAACATTCGAAAAAACAGTCATTTCGGGGATACTGAGGTGCTGAGCCAGGCCAGGAAGGCTTACTAAGCGGGGATAATTAGTAGCCACTCTACACTAATTTCCTTCATGATTGTCGATGTCACCGTCGAGAGGTTAAGACTATATACGCAGTCACGAACAAATTCTCTGGCTTCCATAGCTGAACGGCATAATAGATTTCTGCCAAATGTTGGTGCTCATGACCTAGTACTATATATTACAGAACAGGCAAGCTCAAGTGTTTGTTCGTCAGACGTCTCTTACTACTTACCAGTTCATTCAAAGTTCCTCGTTCTGAAGAAAATGGCCCTGGTTACTCTCAGATTCGATTCATCAGTTGGATACATATGCGCCAGTGGAACGTACCTTATCTCTTGACCCCGCAGGTATTCCTGTAACCTTGTTAATCATGATGTAACAAATCTTTCAACGAGGAATAAGGTCCAGGACTGAGGATACCAACGTACTTCTCAATGATGCCTGACGTTTCCGTTGGTACGCCGTCTGTATAGCGAAACGACCTACCGCGGAAGTGTACTGTTAGTAAGCGAGCTTCATGAAAATTCACGCCAAGTAGGCACTCCTTAACACTTGATCCATGAATCAGTGGAACCCCTCATGGATGTATTGCTTCCTCATACTCACGGTGAAGTAGTCTAATTGTCCCGCTATGTCGATGCTGATCAGTTTCCTTGAAGTCTGTGGCGCGCACATATTGCCATTCCTGCTTTTGGTTTCTTCGCCTGAGGGAGCGCATTCTGTGCATGGCACAACATCCTGAGGATGTGATTAACTATATGTTCACTTTCAGGACACTGTGCCAGCGTGTTCATCAGCCCATGTATAAAGGGCCACGAGATCTGGTATTATCCTCGAGTTCGGGCACTCGTCAATCATGTTCCCTTTCGCATCCCTGTTGACGACTCTACTCCTGGCCTTGTCCATCACGGCATCGCCCGTTGAAGTTCGCAACTCTCCTATCACCCTCCCCATCGCCAGGAAGCTAAACCTCCAGGACGGTACAATCAACCTCTTGCAGCACGACCAGGATCGCGCTGCAGCCCTTAAGGATCCCGACACAAGCAGTCTCGTCCGTCGTGCTGGTAGCGTTCCTGTCATCAATGAGGTTGTCAGCTACATCGCACAAGTCAGCGTTGGCAGCCCTGCTACTACCTGTAAGTTTGATATAAGAAAAGTCTGCGACTGCCAATGGATTATGGCTGTTAGACAACTTGATTGTCGACACCGGTAGCTCCAACACTTGGGTTGGTGCTGGCACCAAATACGTGAAGACCAGCACCAGTCAAAGTACTGGACAGGCTGTGTCTGTCTCCTACGGTTCTGGTTCCTTTTCCGGTATGACATTCATAAATATGATAAGTTGTTATATTCATCCTTAAACTCTAGGAACTGAGTATACCGACACTGTCACTCTTGGTAGTGGGCTCACCATCACCAAGCAATCGATTGGTGTTGCCTCTAGGTCGACCGGCTTCAGTGGTGTTGACGGTATCCTTGGTATCGGGCCTCTCGACTTAACAGAAGGTACCCTGACGAATGCACCGACGACGACGATCCCAACCGTCACTCAGAACCTTTACACCCAGGGAATCGTTTCTGCGGTTGTCGTTGGTGTCTCTTTCGAGCCCACCACTTCACAGAAGGTCACTAATGGTGAGCTTACCTTCGGTGGAACTGACTCCACCAAGTACACCGGCACTATCGCATACGTGTAGGTTACATCAACTCCGAGATCAATCCAGTCTGATAGCAATTATCCAGTCCTCTTACCACCACCACTCCTGCATCTTACTACTGGGGCATCAATGAGAGCATTACCTATGGCAGCACGACGATCTTGGCCGAGACTGCTGGTATCGTAGACACTGGAACTACCCTCATCCTTCTTGCCAGCAGTACGTATCTCGAGTGCAGTGAGCGATCTTAATCTAATCAGTATCCGATAGATGCCTACAGTACGTACCAGTCTGCCACTGGCGCTACTCTGGATCGGACAACTGGTCTTCTCCGTATCACCCTCACCCAGTACAATGCCCTCCAGAACTTGAACTTCAATGTTGGCAGTGTAGGTCCTCTTGAGTGTCAAGTGTTGATGCAATTGCTCATCATTTTATGAGCGCAGAACACCTATGCTCTCACCCCTAACGGCCAGATCTGGCCTCGTTCTCTTAATACCTATATTGGTGGTACCAGCAGCTATATCTATCTCGTCGTCAATAATCTCGGCTCGCCTAGTGGTCAGGGTCTCGACTTCATCAATGGATACACTTTCCTGGAGCGTTTCTACTCTGTATTCGATACCACCAACTCCCGTGTCGGTTTTGCCACAACCTCATACACGGGTGCTACCACTAACTAATGTAAATTTGATATTATTCTCGACTGGGCATTGGGTGTACACTGGACAAAATATGTTATAACTTCTGCATCAACTTGTCCTCTGGAAGCATTTCTGGGAGTAACTGGCAACTGCCTCAACTGCCTCCCTATATTAAATCTCTCTCCAATATATAGTCCCTATTGTCGCCACGAGCAGTGAATGATGAATGATCTACCGGTAAAGGTCCTCTATCTTAACATCATTAGGGACCACAATGGCACATTTAGATGCCAACGCCGCGGACTCCCGAAAACAGGCGTAACAATTATCCGATTACATTTGCGAGTGATTGTTTTGTGGATGGTTTGATAAATAGAATATGCACAGGTGGTTCTTCGTTTCAGCGCCCGGGACATTCTCGCAAGACACGTTCGAGGTCTTGTACTGTCGCCAGCTATCTCAAATAATGACAGGAACAATCCTCTATCTCCCATCACAAGATGGTTGTAGCGGGTGTGCTGTTGGGCGGGATGAACTTTGGTCTCTCTGAGCCTGGTTATTTTGATAGGCGTACACTTTTTGCCGGTGTGGGGCAATGATGTAACGTACATACCTGAGAAGGTGACTCACCGGTACACAAAATACATCCCGCTAGATTGCCACTGAAGAAGCAACAAAAGGTTGCTTGCATGCAACTTCCATCGCATGGAAGAGTTATTACCACTGATGCAATGACAAGGACGTGCGGGAAATAGCCAGTCTGTGTCAGGACCTGAGTGACATTTGCCAGCGAGATTCAACGAAGGAGGAGGGGCGTAGAGCGCTCGAAGGGGTAAAGCACAAGGGAGTTCAAGGAGAAGAATAAAGGGCTTGAAGAACAAGCACTCAGTAATCGAAGGGGATGAGCACGGATGGTTCGAAGGGGGAACAGAGTGGAGGGGAAGCACAGGAAGGGGAGAGGGTTCACAGACAAAGGGCTCAAAGAGAATATACGCAAATTACTTGAGGTCCTAAGCCTGGAGCACGATAAGTTACTTAGTAAGTCACGGCAAATCTGCAACTATGCAATGAGTAAGCAAAAACTCCAGATCATTACGGCCGGGGAACGTGTGTGCGGTTCACGAAGCCCTGCGAAGATTTTGAATGTGCCATTCTCTCTGAGCTAGTCTGACTTAGTTTAGTCTCATGGGCCAGCCGGGGTAGCATCTGCCAGTGTGAAGTGCATCGGCTTAGTCATCTCTGAACCTAAAAGTATGTTCGTGTTCTTGCTTGTTTTTATAGACTGTTCGCGCGTATTCCAGGCGCGCCCGCCTAGTCTTCGTGATAGGTATTTCTTCTAATACTATCGGCGCTTGCACTAGTCACTTAGTTTTCGTGATAGATTCGTCCACATGATACAAAGTTTCAGATTCCCTGAATTCAGTATTCAAGTTGCTAGTCCTGTAAGCCGCTTGACGCGGTCGAGGGAGAGGGGTTGGGAAATCACTGTGTGTGCGCAAATTTCCCAGTTTCCATAGAATCCATATGACGGCCATGATCGAATGCATGTGTAGATCTCTAAATATTGGTACCGCCATGCTCATGAGACGCCAAGAATAGGTCTGTTCAAGTTGTTCAACTGTTTTGTTTGTGGCTTAGCGCTTATCACTCATCAAAATTCTTCATGCTCCAGAAACTGACCCTGGTTGGTCGCAGGATTGATACAACGGCCTTAGTTCCGGTGCATATGCACCACTGTGAACATACTCAGTCTTATCTCTCGTGAATAACGATGTTCCATAACATTCCACGTCGCGCCCGCACGTATTCTTGTAATCTCGTGATTACTCAAGGCTCTTTCAATATGGGATAGACTCAGACTGAGGGATGCCGACATCCTTCTCAGTACTCCTTGACCTTTCCGGAAATATGCAATTTGCATAGTAAAAAAGGTGGGGAAACATCTGCCAGCAACCTACCGCCAAGGGGCACTCGAGGTGAGCGAGCTTCATGAGAACTAATACCAGGTGAGTACTCCATAATGCTTTCTCAATGGATAATAAGTGCAACCGTGTGCCCTCATGGATACATTGCTTCTTCACTCACGATCGGAAACAGGCTAGTTAGCATCCCGCTATGTTAGCCTCGATATTTTGACATGGTGCGCGCAACGGGCCCGCTGTCTCATTCCTGCTTTTAGTTTCTTCACGTGGGGGGCGTCCCGTGATTATCACTTGAATGATTCTGAGGATGAGATGATCCATGTGCTCACTTTCAGCACACTGTGCCCAATGTATTTACGCTCACCAGAAACATATATAAAGGACCACAAAGAAGGGTATTATCCTCAAGCTCAAGCACTCGTCAATCATGTTCCCTTTCGCATCATTGCTGACGACTCTACTCCTGGCCA
>LVVM01006601.1:630-13218 GCA_001882365.1 Rhizopogon vesiculosus | reverse complement strand
TTGAGTCCAAGACCTTTGTAGAAAGAATGGTCAACATCAAACTCATGCATTTTGTTGAGACTCACCTGAAGTTCTCTCATACCTCGTTCGAGTTGGCTTGTGGAGGTCATTTTTCGAGACAGTGAAGCGAACCTCAGTGAAATAATCCATACAACTTGAATTTAGTCCACTCTTACATAACAGAATAGCCGTATTCAAGTCAAATTCAAGTTGTCGTTCTTCCACATGCATGTACATAGAAAGAATTTGAAGACATTTGCCCTAGGCATCCGCCGGAGTCATGTCAGTGCTCTCACTGCCAGCTCAGTGAGCAAATCAATGTTAACAACCTTCAAGTTTGCTTAGCATTGAAAACGGGAGTGATAATAGATAACGATGGCCGTCACAATACCAACTAGTAGGTATGAGTCCATATGTAAATGCAGAAACCAACAGCTGAAGCAAAAGAAAAAGAAACCATGCGAAGGTAGACAGTGTACGTAGGTAGGATGTAAGATCGAGGTTAGAACGAAAGCAAGGGTGAGTACAACAGTTTCTAGATGTCTCTTATGATACACAGAACAAAACCAATACTTCATAGCGCCCGCGGGCCGTCCCATTGCGGAGGGCTGTCTGGCTCGTATTCTTGGACATCCGACTCTTGTGGTCGATACCGACCTCTGCCAGCATCGTGACTATGCAGTGGATCTGATTGAAAGTATTCGCCAGGCGCCGAGGGGGAATGCGAAGGGGAGTTTTGCAGAGTCCAACCATGCGAGGGATGTGAAGCGTGTCGCGTCTGCAACTCATATGACTCTGTAGCGACGGAAGGTGAAGAGGCAGAACGTGAATAATCTAGCTTGGGAACGGGAGGTTCCGGTTGAAGGGAGTGTGATGCTTGGTTACTTATTTCTCCTGATGGATATCGATACAGCGATGGCGGAATGGGTGAGGGCAACGGAATATCAGATGCTGAGTAGTAAGAAGGGCTGGGCGAGACTGCTGCTACTCCTGACTCATGGGGGTTGAGGAACTTGTCCTGGGAAGCCCCGAGCTCAGTAGAATATGAACTATTGTTGATAGCACCCTTCCTACTACCGTCAGAACCTGCAGGGGATCTTGCAGTCGTCGGTTCGTAACTCAGCTGCGCAGCTAATTCCGACGCAGAGCGAGCATGAGGCTCGCGGAACATCGGGGCAGTCTCAAGGTCGACAACGAATTTGTTCTTTGATTCCTTGCGGTGCCGGATCCCCAAACGGTCTTTAAGATCTCCTCCGACCCACATCTCGCGAACAATGTCTTTATCCAATGGCATATAGGTCGACTTGAAGAACTTGATAAGAAACCGAGGCGCTAAGTAAATGACAATCAGGATGAATCTCCAACAAACGCCACCCTTCCGACTCACCGAGTGCCACCATAACGGAGAAAACGACCGTCGCCCAAAAGGTGATATTGCTGAAGAGGATAACGACCTCGTCTACGAATCCATCGGAACTAGAGAAGAAGTCGGTATCGGCAGGAAGGAACGAGTAGATCACGATCCACAGGATCATGACGAGGGATGACCCGATGACCACGACCCAAGTGATGGACGTCCAGCTAAAAGAGTCATTCAGCTTCGTTGCGCAAGCACGACTAAGCATAACTCACTAGTGGGTGTTCAAACCGACATAGGTATTTGCCGCAAAAATGGCCGCAACCGCTACGGTCGTCCCAAAGTCTGCCAGAGAATCAATCCCTCTACCATTATACGACACGGCCAGTCCGAGCTGCCAGACCAAGTAGGGGATGAAGAAGACGACTGCAGATTGGTAAAGGCCGTCCAGCATGTAGAACCAGAACTTTGTTCGCGTATACTCCAAGCCTCTGATACCCCGAACATATAGCTGGGGGAAAGCGAGAGCAGCCTTTGCATTGATGTCCTGGTCAAATGCTGATGCAGCGTTAAGTGAAATCAAAGAACGAATGAAGAAGGCTCACATCCAAGAACAATGACGGGCAGCGAAGTAAAGATGAGGTTGTAAAACAAAATAAAGCTGTAATCGTATAGATATGTTGCATCGAAACTTCCAAAGTATCGTCAGCTACATAGTGATTATAAACCAAATAACCACATTCCACTCACTAGCAGAACGGCATAAACCAAAACATGGCCAACGTCCAGATAACATTCTGAAGTTATGGATAAACACCAGCTATCATCGAACAAATGTCACAGGACTCACCTTGTAGAAGAAATTACTGTGCATGTCAGCAATGCGCTGATACGACCACCTTCCGTGGACGAGCAGCAACTTCGTCAAAAACCTGAACTGACCAAAGGCATAGTCCGCGGACATAGCAGCTTGCGAACCTTCGTGCCCGAGCAGACCACAACCGACGTTGGCTTCTTGGATCATGGCAACATCATTAGCACCATCTCCTATAGACAACGTCATCGCCTTCCGACCCTCCTTGACCTTCGCACCATACATACTTCAGTCGGATCCATCAACCACGGTAGCTCTGATATACTCACCAATTTGACGGTCAACGCCTTCTGTGCGGGCGAGACGCGGCAGCACACGACCGTTTCGCACTGGGTACCGATGTTCAGGAATAAAGGCTTGATGCCCGGCGTCAACGCATGGCGTAGCGTGTCGCCATCAATAACGACCGCAAAAGACGCCTTTGCGCCCGGGACAAATCCGCGTTCCACCGTTTTCGAGGTCGGCGGGCCCAGTATCGACGCGATCTTGTTGAGACCTGCTTCTATCTGAGCACGAGTGCCTTCGGGTGTATCAGCAGACAGAATCATGATCTCCATATCTTGCTTCAGGAGGTTGCAGCTGAACCCTACACGACGCATAAGATAAGGCATAAACCAGGAAACAACCTGACATGAAAAAAAAGGCAACTACCACTCACCGATCTCGATCGCCGTCTGCAGCTTGTCTCCTGTGAGAATCCACAGCTTGATTCCAGCTCGGTGGAGCATCTCGATGGCTTCCGGAACGCCTTCTTGTAGCTTGTCCTCTAGAGCGGTAGCGCCGAGAATATGTAACGAGTGTTCTATCTCAGCCGCTGCCGTTTCGATGCCTTCGTCGCGGTTGTCAATAGCCGACTGAGCAGCTTCGTATGTCCGCAGCCACTGTAAAAACTCGTCCTCCGGGAGCACCCTATACGCAATACAAAGCGTGCGCAACCCGCCATTCGCAAAGAAATCCATGTCCTTGCTCGTCTTCTCCTTCAAAGTCGGGTCCATATTCGGAGCCAGCCGCTCGTAGATGACGCTGTCTGCGCCTTTGCAGTACAGGATGATGCGCCCGTCGGATGCACGCACGATCACGCTCATTCGCTTACGGGCGCTTGTGAACTCGAGCGTCTTGAGGTGCGTGTACCGCTCGGACTGGCCGAGTACTTCGATCTCGATCGTGTCCTTTGACTTGCCCACAAATGGGAATCCCACGTCCCGCGCAGCAGCGACGAGCGCAGCCTCATCCGGAGACTCAGCCTTGTACTCCAAGTAATAAGGGCGTTCCTGCGGCTCGGGTTTATCCGCCAAAACCGAGTGACACAGGGCGACGGCACGGAAAAAAGCGGTGAGGTGCGAATATTGCTCTGAAGAGCGGTCCGCGAGGTCCTCTGCGAGCTTTGGAGACACGAGCGTGAGCTTGTCAATTTGCATGTAGCGGTTCTTGAATAGCTTTGTCAGCTTGGCAACCATGGAGTCTTTGATTACCGCCAGCTTGTCTGCCAACTCTTCTGGCTCTACTGCTTCTCGACCTTCCCTCGTCGCTGCGCCGCGCTGCGCCTCCGTGACGCCCTCACCGTATATGACCCCGTGCACAGAGCATTTTTGAAACTCCATCACGTTTTGCGTCAGCGTGCCGGTCTTGTCGGAGAATACGTACTCGATTTGTCCGAGGTCGTCTGAGATACCCCAGTTCTTTGGGACGCATGCGGTGTTGAAGGGCTTGTAGTACATATCCAGGTCTTGAGCGATGAAGTAGGCTTGGATGGTCTTCACGATCTCGATAGAGATGAACAGGGAGACGGGGACGATGTTCTGGAATGCGATAAGACATGAACTGCAAGGGAATCAGCGGGTGTTCATGTTGATGCTGTAAGGACATACACGAAGGTTACGAGCGCGTTGAGCACATTCGAGCTAGTGGGTTCGACGCCTTGCTCGTATATATACGTGCTCGTGGCCGTTTGCCCGTCCATGACGCCGTTGATGGTCGCAGACACCGAACATATGATGATCAAGAAGATGAAATTCACTATGACGTTGAAGTTTGTCTCCTTCGCAATCTTCGATTGCTTGGATGGCGTCTGTCCACCGTTCAAGTAGATCTTGGTGTCTGGACCGGTGAAGACGACGAGTCCGATTATCCATGCGGTATTCCGTACGGTGCAGCCACGAAGAAGTAGCTCATTGATAGTGACACCCTCCCTGCGAGGTTCGTCCGTTGCAACGTCTGTGTATCGCAGGACCCCGTTATATATGTACAAGTTCTGGTGTGGGGGTTCCGAATCGAGAATAAACGCCGATTTCTCGATGTCTTCTTCCGAGCTGAGAGATGAGGTAGCATGTACTGCCTTGCGTACCTTAAGGTTCGTTTCGCCATCGAGGTTCTTGGTTTCAAGATAGCATAGTCCATCTGGGTCAGAAGTCGATAACACGACGACGTCAGCAGGGACCTGCTCATTGTCCCGTAGCAGCACGATGTCGCCGACCTCTAGCTTCTTCCACAACGTCCTCTCCCAGCGTGCTGTTCCGCTCGTCCGCCGTCTCCAATCCACTACGCCAAGGGACGACCGCGAAGGAATGGACTGCTCGTAGGCGGATAGAGAGGTGCTTTGCGGATCCCAGGCTCCAAGTTCGTTTGTTGGCAAGCCGGGCGGGTACGTATGGGTGTTTTCGTCAATGCTGCCTTCAATATCCTCGAGATGCCTCCCACTACCGCCTGGACGATGTTTCCCGCTGATGGAGGAACTGCCGTCTGTAGTGCTCATGCTGCCCCGACCATCCGCGCTCTTGCTCAAGATAATCTGCTTTCCCTCTCCAGCCTCCTTATCCCGTAGCTTCCGCACACCGCGGGTGATCTTTCCAGGAGCATTTATGTGTAGCAGCCGTTCGTACCATGGTCGGGAATCGAGGGCCTGATTTATATTACGCCACTGGCCGAGGCAGGTGACTGCAGAGGTGTTCACTTCTTCATCGAGTTGGGCTCGTCGGTAATCCTCGACAGCGTCCTTGACCGCAGTCACGACCAGGATGAATAATAGGGGGAGAGCGGCTGTCTGGGGAGATGCGGCACCGAAGATGGAGAACACTATGCGGGTCCCATCAACAGTTTGTATGATAAAGTTGTTCTGGTTGACTCACCTTGGAATACCACGAGCGCCAAAAAGTATATATTGGCGATTCTGGGGATCACTTGTCATCAAGGAGAACTGGTGTTTCATCAAGGAGCACACGCACCTATGGAATTGTTCAAAGAGGTTCTTCGGCAAAAACGTCAAGAGCGTGTATCCTATACGAGGTATATTAAGTTTGGAGGCGAGATTGACAGCAGCATGTGAGACGACGTACTGCTTGTGCGAACCTTGTTCCGCGCGTACCGGGCTAGAGGTTCGCCATGCTGGTCGACCTCCATAGCGGAGAGTGGGTGGTTGACATATATGTTCCTGCGCTCGCCTGGAATGCGCGTATTCGGGACAGATGTGGCATTGGAGGGGGCTGCTTCATTAGCCTTCTGGGCCTTCTTGTTTGCATTGCGGCGAAAAAAGGATCTCTTCTGGTAGACGCTTCGTCTCTTCTCTGCTCTTAATTCTGAGCGAATGGACTCTGCTATTGTGGATGCTGCGGTGCGCACTGTGCGGAGGCGGAGATTTGGGTCTATGGGATCATTCTCGTCAGTGTCTTGAGACTGCGGTTGGGGATGTCGCTTGAATAAGGACATTGAAAATTAGGGAGGAAGACACCAGAGGGTATTATGGATGGTCCTGAGACCGTGAAGCAGCGGCAGGACGGATATGAGGGAAAGAACGACGTGAGGAAAGATGACTACAAGTAGTGTTTCTCCGCAACACACAGAGCTGTGTACAGTGCACCTATTTCAGGACCCCTAACACCTCCACTGCGCAGTGGGTGTCGTGAACAAGTGTCTTGAAGCTGGTGGTCACAGTGGAGGTAAGAACAAAGAATTCATCTTGCCCAGGGTTCCGTTGGCAGGACCAACTCCGAGTGACCGAGTCCTGCCGTCATGGCAATCATTGGCCAAAGCCCAAACTACTTACACGTCATTATCGACATCTTGTACTAGCACATTCAACTCCCCCCCCCAGTACATGCACCCAGCGTCACTCATTCCAGTATGACTCAGAAGCACTCCAGAGGTTATTCAACATAGTGCCCTGGCAACCTGTTAGCTTTGCGCTCGGACACCAAAGCTTGTTAACTGTGCCGTCTGATCTGCAATTCGGTAGTCGAGTGATGTAATCTGGCCAACGCCCTAACATATGCCATGGTCATACATAACACATTACACTTACCAGTGCCACCATCGTTTCAGTCTGCTTTGCCACCGCATCGCCGACTTGTTGCCACGAAGCTATTTCTGCACATAGTATCCGGCGTTCACACTAGTACTCGCCATCTATCTAAATATACAAACTCACTCTATGATTTATGGTCAGCGTCCACAACAACCTCGTGTTTTCGGCATGGCTAACGCATGTTTCTGAGGTGATGAGATCCAATACCGCTTATCTACGGCCGCTGTACCATGTCTCCCGGGTCTGCATATGCATCGCCCAAAGGTGATGCCAGCGTAGTCAATGAACTTGGATGGCACCACATGCGTTTAATCTTAGAACACCTCCGACTCAAGAATAGGACCAGTGTACGTACCTTTCTCGGTTCCCCACATTGCGGCATGAACCAGTAATAAGGCCCTCGTGGCGTTAGCAATAATTCATATTACAGTGAGCAACAGGCTTCTTCATAGCGAAAATTAGCATCAACATCACCAACATCGTATTGTTATCCTCACAGGGAGCATGACCACTCTCCAAGCCATGGACTACAAGATGTTCATCGACGTGCCTTCTGGGCCGCTGCTGCTGCGTTTCTACCTACCCGCAACATCCGTGACTATCAGGTTCCTCCCTCGTAAGCATCTTCCTTTACCTGCAAGTTCTGCTTGTCAATGACTCCTTTAAAATCTCCCGTATGACAGTGAGCCAGTACTCCGTGTAGAGTATCTTACTATTTTAAGACCATCACATTTGCATCGAGGACGTCGAAGTTTATCATCGGACAATATCAAGTGAGGTTACTCACTATTTTTCTTCTGCGGTGGGTATGCATCAAACATCCGGCTGCAATGGATACTCCATCGACCGTTTCCTCTGGGTGGACTTATCCCGGGCGCCCGCAACACAACTGACTTTCGGCAAGGGACTGAGATATAATGATGAGTGCCACTTTGTACGTCCCTAACTTTTAAAAAACTAGTCGTGAAGTGGCACCAAGTAGCCCGAAACTCAACACTGCAACTGCTCGACGGCTACATGTCACATTCGACTTCGAGTTACACCTTGAAGATGAGTCCCTGCCAGTGCGCGACGCATTCATGTTAGGCCATCAAACTCGAATACCCCGGCCACTTATCGTGGTTTGAGGGAATTTCTGTCATATTCGGAGTGCTGGCTGCCTCACATGCGCGCAGCACTCGCTTAGGTTTCCGGAGGACACTCAATATAGTCCTTGTATGCAACTTGTTAAACTGTGCGCCCGGACACTTTAAGGCACCAGTATATTGCCTGCGTGATAGGCTAGATGCAATGACTCTCGTCAACTGCTTCAAGGAAGCTGCGGCGTCAGAGTGATGTATTAATCTTGCAGTGTCCTGGCTCTCAGCACAAGTTGGTTGCCAGCACATCAAGTGTCGCCGCAGGACTCGAAGGCGAGAGCGACAATCATCCGATCAGGCTCTTGGCAAGGGAACTCGGCGCATGATTTCCGTGCACTCCTGTGGGCTTTTACGCTCTGCACATACGTTCGCACGACCTCTTTCCCTGACGGAGTTGTACTCACACTGTGATGGATACGCAGGCAACATGAGCTCACCCTGTTAACAAGCTCCCTAGGTAACTGGTTTTCGAGCCGTGGCGTAAATGAATGATTACGTACAATATCCATTTACCCCCACGGGATAGCCGAGTCAAAATTTATTAGGGCCAAGATTGCCTCATAAGATCTTCCGCTTGCTGGCGGCTGGAAACACGATGAATCGAGCGCAACAGTAAAATTTACGGAGCCACTGACTCGCCGAGGAGGTCGAACCTTCGAACGCCACGTCAGTAAATAAGTCACATACTGCTGTATAAAATCCTAGCTTTCAGCTTACTTTCGAGTCGCAGCAATGAAATTCGTCTCACTCGCCACTACGGCCACATCTGCCTTAGTACTAGCGGGCATAGCTACAGCCGACACCTCGAATCCCGCGGGTGGGCCCTGCGCTCTTAGGAGTGAGTACGCTCAGCATGTTTTTGGATGCGCGGACCTTTGAATCTGCTCCCTGCTCGCAGATCAATACGAGTGCGGAGACAAGCCGGGTTATAACAACGACATGGATTTCATATTTTACTGCTCATCAGAAAATATAATCACAAACGTTCAGAACTGTGACTGTTCGGAATGCTGCGAGATCCGTCCGGGCAGCGGCACTTGCTGATAAGAGGAAATGGTGAGCCTACTTCCTAGTACCTACTTGCCTTATAATGGCATAATGATGCATTATAGTTTTTTGTACAGCCAAAGGCTGTAGGTTGACATTGTGTTAGAAGTAGTTGCGCCCATTTAGGACCCGGAGGATTCAAAAAACAAAAATAAAAAGTCTGCCAAGTGATAAATCAAAGGTCATTTATACATTGACATGTTAGACTCTGAAACTATTGGCTCCCTCAGCACCAGTGCATGCATGCAGCGTCGCCCAAAGTCGCTACATTCCTCACTCGTTCAGGTTTCCGGAGGTTATTTAACTTTTATCCTTCAAGGACGCACTGGCTATGCCGTGGTATCTGCACATTTATTATTGCGCGTTCCGCCTTATGTGCACTGTGCGTTTTGGTGACCCGAGAGCTTCCGCTCGGCGCACTTTTCGTCTAGTGTTTGCGCGTTTTGTGCGTTGTTGACAATTGAATAGCCCGCACGCAGCACGTTTGTGTAGCAAGAGCTTTTGCAATATCAAAAAATCTATGTACTAGCATGGGCACAGCAAACTTCAAGGCATCAAGTCAAATTTAAATTGATGACTGGCTCATCAAGAGCATGAAGTAAACAACTTAAATATGCCGATGAAGAGTCGCAAGTCAGCCACTGTTCGAGTAGGCGGTTACAGCTCGAAGCTTCATGGATGAAGATCGATTGATTAGCATGTTGGTCGGAGCTTGACAGCCCCCGAACACAAGCCCTCGCCGCTAGGACATGCCCCGCCAACACAACCAACCACGAACCAAAACATTTTGAAGGCCCAACGATGCATAATATTTTTGTCAGACGTCTCAGGATCGAGGCGCGACTTAAACACAACAACAATGACCTCAATACTGAAAGAAGAGACGAGAATATAAGTACAGATACACAATAGATGCTAAATAATACCTGAAAGAAGAGATGAGCACGACGTTAGAGAGAGAAAGGGGGAACGAGAATATGACTAAATATTCAGAAAACAAGCATGCGTAAACAACGTATCCCTTGACCAAAGCAAAAAGAGTTTATGACAATTTTATGTTAAGTGGAGATTGTTGAAAAGGATAGATGGGATGTCGAACTTCTTGGTGTGGCATGGCTAGCAGTTCCCTGACATCTCGGCATTGACGTGGAATGCATCTGTGAAGTAGAATCGAACACCATGGTTTCGACGTTTGTAGGATAGGGTAGTGTCTTCGTCCGATGTACGTCGAGGACTCGAGGACAACAAAGAGGCTGTACATAATGGATACAAACAAACTTCCTTGGTAGTACCAAAGTTCCCACAGTTGTTCCTTCATTTTCGTGGTCATTTTTAAGACCCTTTAACGAGAGGTTGAACCGCTCCCTCCGGAGTGCAACTTACATATCTTCTACTCCCCCGTGGCAGAGGCAACTCCAGAAGTATTAGCACCTCCACTTCTTTGGGAGAGCCCAACATTGGCAAGTGCAAAGCCATTAGCAGCTCGGGAAATAGTATTTGGGACGATTTAGTGCTTTGGGCGGCTCAAGGCATGCATTTCCAGTTTCTCACAGCCATTCTACACTTGCAGAACCTAGAGATCATTGCTGAGCGCGATCGGTTACACATGATGTCCATCAAGGTGAGCTAGCATTACAGTTGGATACATATGTCCTTATGTGTACACTGGTTCACAATGTATTTGACATCTCATGGAATTTATCAATTCTGCGTGATGTAAGAAGGCGACTGAAAGCTACTAGCGGGCCAAGACACGCAGCCCACTTGGTTTTTGAAGATATCATAATACGGCGCGCAAACATATGCGTGAATGCATGAATAACGAGCAAGCGCTATCAACCAAAGTGCGCATGACGGAAGCTTCTCAATTCACTGAAACGCGCAATAATAAATGTGCAGATATCTGTAGTATGCAACTTGTTAAGCCGTGCGCCCAGACACTTGAAGGCACCAGTATACTGCGTGCCCAATAGGCTGGATGAAATGACTCTCACTAACTGCTTCAAGGGAGCTGCGGCGTCAGAGTGATGTAATAATCTGGCATTGTTGTTACTAGTTGGCACTTAGTACCAGCACATCGAGTGTCACAACAGGACTCGAAGGCGAGAGCGACAACAATCCGATCAGGCTCCAAGGGAACACGGTACATGATTTCCGTGCATTCTGTGGGCTTTGTATGAACGTTTTCGCGACCTCTTTCCCTGACGGATTTGTACTCACACTGTCTAATTGACATGCAGGCAACATGATCTCACCCTGTTAACAAGCCCCCTAGGTAATTGGTTTTCGAGCCATGGCGTGAATGAATGATTGCGCACAATATCCAATTACCCCAAGGAGTAGCCGGATCATTTATTACACCATAAGACCTTCCACTTGCTGGCGGCTAGAAACACGATCAGTCGAGCGCAACAGTAAATTTTCCGGAACCACTTAAGAGCCTCGCCAAGGAGGTCGAATTTTCGAATGCCACGTCAGTAGATGAGTCACATACTGCTGTATAAAAGCCAAGTACTAGCTTTCAGCTCACTTTCTAGTCGCAGCAATGAAATTCGTCTCACTCGCCACTACGGTCACATGTGCCTTAGGACTTGCGGGCATAACTACAGCACGCACCATCTCGAGCTCGAGCCCTCTTGGTGGGCCCTGCGATTCTGCGGGTGAGTACGCTCAGCATGTTTTGGATGTGCAGACCTTCGACTATGCTCCCTGCTCACAGCTCAATACGAGTGCGGAACCAAACCAAATTATAACAATAACAACGATTTCGCGTTCTACTGCACATCAGCAAACATAATCACAAACGTTCGGAACTGTGACTGTTTGGAATGCTGCACGGTCGGTGACGACGGAGTCGCCACTTGTTTATAAGAGGAAAGGGTGAGCCTACTCCCTAGCACTTGCATTATAATGGTATAATGATGCATTACAGCTTTTTGTACAACCAAAGGCTGTGGGTTGACATTGTGAGGAGTGGTGATGGCGGTTAGAAATAGTTGCGCCTACTTAGGACCACGAGGATTGAAGAACAAAACTTAGCCTGAGCGAACGTGAAATGTAGCGACTTTGGGCGACGCTGCGTGCATGTACTGGTGCTGAGGGAGCTAGTAGTTTCAGACTCTAACATATCGATGTATAATGACGTTTGGTTTATCACATTGCCTGGCAGGTTTCTGGAGGTTATTCAACATATTTATCCTTCAAGCACGCACTGGCGACCTGTCAGCCGTGCGCTCGGACACCAAAGCTTCACCGCGCGAGCACTGCTGTTATGGATGCAATTACTTATTCTGTAACTGCAGCGTCTGATCTGCGATTCGATAAGCATAATCTGGCATACACACATCTAACATACATAGCACGTTACACTTGCGCCTTCTGCCAAAATCGTTTCAGTCTACTGCGTGCGCTGGCTGGATGCAAATGACTCCCGCTAACTGCTTCAAAGAAGCTGCGGTGTCAGAGTGATGTAATAATCTGGCAGGTTCCCTGCTCTCAGCATTGTTGTTACCAGTTGGCACTTAGTACCAACAGTGAACACATCGAGTGTCACAGCGGGCTGCGGGACTCGAAGGCGAGAGCGACAATGGCAATCCTGTGGGCTTTGTAAGCTCCGTACATACGTTTGCGCGACCTCTTTCTCTGACGGAGTTGTACTCACACTATGTAATTGACACGCAGGCTACATGAGCTCACCCTGTTAACAAGCCTGCTAGGTAACGGGTTTTTCGTGAATGAATAATTGCTCATGAGTCACAATATTCATCCACCCCACTGGATAGCCGGGTCATTTATTACCCAAGATTGTCATACACGACTTTCCACTTTCTGTCGGCTGGAAAAATGATGGATCGAGCGCACCAGTGGATTTTCC
>LVVM01006589.1:5303-15643 GCA_001882365.1 Rhizopogon vesiculosus | reverse complement strand
GCTTCAGCTCGCTGTTGTGCATGAATTGCTCCCCAATCTGGCTCGCTGTGACTTGAATGTCCACCGCCCATGATTCCAGTACGATGTAGTTCGTTGGTCACTGACTGGAGGTTACGACGTAATTGTTTTTTGACACGGTTCATTATAACCTAGGACAACTTGATGACATAAGGTATCCAGTGGACGTAAAGACATAGCCTCGAGGATCCCTTGAGCATAACAGCGGCAGTGCGTAGCGATAATGGGAAGAGGGTGATTCTGCCTCGTTGAACTGAATAGGAATCAGTGACATGAGACGATAACTTCTTTGGAAGTATCCGATCCTCGCGGCAGAAACACGGAAAACACGAAATGTAAGTCATTGTCTTCTAGAGAAGTAGTTATTCAGTAGTACTTCATCAGAAGAGCAAATTTACTGCATAGCCTCAATGAACGTTTGCACTTTCATTCGGTTTGATTGACTTGAAATGAGAACACGGTCAGTGAGTACAATCTTTGTTTGCTAACCGGCGGAATATTGGCCTGGTTCGAGCGGCAGTACCCTAGATCATTTATTTCAATTTGTACCGTCTCGATCTCGATGTCCTCCTGTTGATGCAGCAACGACATATCCCAGAGGCTCTGTACTCGATTTCTCTCGAGCCTGGGAAGAATGTTGAATTCAATATAGTGATTGTTACTCACTCAGTAAATATCGGCAGCTTGCCTGGCGCCCAATGCCCATAAACTGTATAAGAGTACTACGTCACAGTTTAGCTACGCGCGGATAGATCCGGGAATTGCCAGCTATCTCAGAATCACTGGCACTTCGGAAAATAAGTTATCGCTGGATATTTTCATGTCCGAGTCGTATATCCGCAGGTTGTCCATCGTCGATGGTCTATCCAACGAATTCAAGACTGCCCTGGAGTCCATCGCCCAAACGAAATCGGTTCCGCGAGCACAGATCATCAGCCGGCTCTCACAGTCGACCGAGCGCTTATGATTACCAGAATCCCCGAGCGCCTTCGTCTCAATATATCGCGTCTAAGGAGCACCATTATCCACAATGCACACTTCACACCAGGCTACGATCATCCTCGTTGCTGGAGCGCATAGAGTTACCATCTGAAGAACGAAGTTTACTTGATCGAATGGATTCAAATGAAGAAGCGTTGAGTTGCAGAAACAACAATGGTTCCTGTACGAGAATCTGTGGGTCCCAGGGCCAGCCACCAACAAGCGTATCTCCGGATCCCGCCAGTAAGCAAAATGGGCGCTCGGTATGTTGCTGACGAGTTCCATTACGACGTGTACTCACGTTATACGCACCAAATAAGTGCAGAAGAACACGACCAACAGTGATCACCCATAACCTTCCATCTCAGACTCCTCTTAAAACAGAGGAGTCCGACTGTGCATTGTTATCCTCCGCATTCGAAGACGGGGTAATTAGCCTGTTGACAACAGGCTTTGACATGCTACGCGAACCTCTGCCGGAGTTAAACCCTGCAAACAGTGTTGACTCCACATCTATTATAGAGAGGTGCAGGCAACAGCTAGCGCCTGTCCTATTTATGTCTGCAAAATCGCGAAATTCTTCTACAAATCTCGATATCTCAGAGTGTGCAGCGATGCTCACAGATAGTCACTGTTACGAGTTTCTGCGACAAGCTAGAGATATGAAACTTCAAATGGATGCCCTTGCACCACGCCCACAAGATAACTCTCGAGTTACCGCAGTTGATGAACGCATTAGGGAGGAAAACCAGGAGCGCGCCAGGGATGAGGGTGGTCATTATGGACCCACTCGGACTACACGTGTTCGCCTGGGTTCAGGAGTATCTGTCGCATCACGGAGGGATAGCGAAGCCACATTGATAGATTCACCAATTGATCACAAGGCTCCCATATTTGCCCAGAGTCCCAAGCAGGACTCTGTCCAAGGCATTATACCCCAAGACAAGCAGATCATGGAACATGATGTGGCATTATTCCTGCATGACCGTAGCTCCACAGATGTTCAAACATCACCTATTGCTTCTGCTCCACATCAAATGGCCGCGTTGACATCAATTGCGGCGGTGGAAGACATTGAAGCTGCACCATGTCACACAACGAATCAAAGACCCTCTCCGACTGTAGATGCCCAGAACATAACGTGTTCCTCTGCTGACTTCCATGCTTCTTCATCATCGTTGGCTATGCAAAGCCTCTCTACGCCCGGAACCTGGCTCAAGCGCCAAGGGCTTACTCGACCAGGCATACTTGACATCGAGTTTGTGGTCGGAGAACACACTATCCCCGCAACTTCACCGAGTAGGTATGGAAGACTTCACAGGTCTAACTTATGTAACCTTCCTTATGAAAAGCTCTAGCACCCTCAATCTTCTACCCACTGTGAAGCTTTCTTGTCTCCGCAAAGATCCTAATGAACTCAAAGAAGGGGATAGCCTGGATGCTATGCTTGACAGGATCGAGAATCAGGACTGGCCTGTCAGAGGCTTCCTCGTGGTACAATTGAATATCGAAAGCGCTAATGGCAGGTCCTGGCTTCCCTACCAATTGGTATGGAATTATTCATAGATGCTACCTGCGGAATAACTTAGTTCTGCCACAGGAAAGGGGCCCACTAAATGTGACCTCGGCTCTTGTGCCAGGTAAGAACGTGATGCGTCTGATACGCCTCGGCGATCTATCCGACTTTACCTTCGTTCTGTATGCCCTCCCGGCAGAGCCCCTCAAGACGGAAGAGCGCTGGAGGCAACCGGGCTGGACATCCAAAGTCACTCGTTCAGACATACCATCTAACACAACGAGTACCATTCTCAAGTATGCAAGCATACCAATTACCCTGTCATAGTTCACCTTCGTAGCCTCTCCCCGTGTTAGGCTATCACTCTGATGTGCTATTTCCTTGCTACCAGTACTATCTTGGTATCCGACTTCTTTCCTTCTGAAAATACTTCCATTAAACTTCTTACGCGATTATAGTATCATGAAGTGACCACGCCCTATCATATTACCACTGTTTGTCCGCATGTCCGCCTCGAGGCCGCGTGACCAATGACGTTGACGTTGGCAACAAAGGTGCCTCCCCCACGTTTTCTTTCCCCTCATCTTGCATTCTTCGAGACTCGCTACTCTTCATTCACTTCATTACGACCGAAACGACCTCGTCACGATACGCATACTCGCATTAAGTCATCTCCACCGAATCATGTCCGGTGCAGCCGCCGCACATGATGTTCATAACACAGACACTGAGCAACGCCAAGGCAAACATCTCAAGGAGGACAAAGGGGTATATGTACAATCGCACCTCGCCCGAGCTCGAATTGAGGGAATTGAAAAGTGGAGGGCGGCAGTGGACGCAGCGCTGCAGGCAGCCGACGAAGACAGCGAGCAGCCGAATAAGAATCAGCCGAGGAATGAGGAAGAGACGTGGGGCGCTCTTGAAGAGTTGCGACAGAAGGAGAAAACAGAAGCCGCGGGAGACGCCAAAGTTGACGGGCTCGAGCCGAAGGTATGTGACTAACTGCTCACAGCATCCTCTTTCCCTGTTGACCTCGCCTCTAGCCGATTGACACGGTGGAAGGCACAAAGCAGAAGCGCCGTAGTAGGCGACATGGGCTCTGGAAAGGCTTCCGAAATCTGTTCTTCACCTTTTAGCCAGGTCCATGGTCTGATTTATTATTGTGGGCGTTTACAATAGCATAATGATATGATGTTCCGGGAGGCATGTGTAGTGAATAGACATGGCCATGTATAATGAATGAGAGGCGGACGACCCTGTCACGAGTACGACAGGCTGACAGCTAGCAATTACGAGACGGAAATCGCCATCGCAACTGTCCTCGTCTGAGCCGGGCTGATGCTCATTCCACCAAAAGACGCGTCCAATGCTCCATCGTTTGAGTCTCTGCGTCTGGGGGCAGTATTGATTATCGTCAAACCTCGTTCTGGCTCCCAATCATCGGGTGCTGGACCCTCCTCAACCAGGTCATCTTCATCCTGATCTTCATCTTCATCATCGTCAATAGCCACCGCTGCCCACTCTCGATATACGCCCTGTATGTACTCGCCTGAGCGTGGCAACTTGTAGGGATCGAAAGGGAAAAATGTATGCAGCTCCTCTGGACCAGCGCATCCGGCTACTGCACCGGCAAACACAGGGTACGGTGCTCGTTTGTTTGCCTCCAAGATGGAGAAGCAGTATGTGAAATCAGTCGCTTGCGCGATGCGCGCAAATTGATGTACGACATTTTGAGAGCAGACCTATTGTGTAGCAGGAAGGAGTAAGGTAAAGAAACACCATAGACAGATTAAGGTTAACAGACCTTGAGAGGGTTGAGATCAGATGTGATGACTCTCTGCACAACTCCCAGCTCGCTTATCCATATCTTCTGTCCCACTTCTTGCTCATCCGGTTCCTCTTGCAAGTCACGCCAACGGAAGCAAAATATCAGGAATACAGCCTGTACAATCGCGTAAAACACGCTGTGGTTGTCGCTAGCGGCATTGCCAGCCTCAACAGCATCTAGATGCGCTCCAAGGAACGCGGAAAGGACTTTAACGGTTCTCCGTGCGCCCTCGTGATCAATAAACAGCGCACGAGAAACAAAGCTGCCGATATAACTGCTCGCTGCAGCACGTTCCACGCCATTTGCGGTGGCGTTTGCAAAAAGTGCCTTGTCCACGAGGAGTCCCAGGAAGAGATCGGAGAACTCTGGATCTAGGGAAGCGTACCAGAAGAGGAGGAACTGGGTATAGCGGGATTTGAAAGTACGGAGGATGGTTCTGTCGAAAATGGCTAGGAGAGTGTGAAATTGAGTGGCAAGGAGGGCATGTGGCTCGCGCTCGTGCGATTGTGAGTCCTGATCAAAAGTAGTCGATGGATGAGGTGGAGAAGAAGAAGGTACAAGAATTGTAGGAATGGACGAATGTAATTTATTGAAGTGGTCAAACACGAGCTTGAGAATTGCATCGAGTTTTGAGACCATGTCATGAATATGTTTGGTGTTCGTGTGAGCATCTTCACCATCACCGTCTGACGATACATCAGATGAGAGATCGCTCAAATCATCATCAAAATCTTCCTCATCGTCGGAAGAGTCGCCCTCTTGCCCGATGACGGTATCAAACGGATCGAATTCAAATAGTTCGCTGTCGGCAGGCTCAGAATCTTCAAGTTCTTCGAGCTCTACCTGGATCTCTACCTAACGCAGAGAGAAAATTCATTGAAAATCAATGGCCTGAAGAAAAAAATGCACTCACATCAACCATCAAAGTCCGATCCACAATAAGACCTAGCACCCTCTCCGAAAGTTCGCCGCAGTACTCGGTCACCCGAAGTAAATTTCGTATATAAGCTACGTGTGCAACTTGTGGCTGTCGTTTGTGTGGGAAGTTTCGTACGAGGAGAGGAGTCAGGGAGGATGGGAGAGTTGGCACAAGGCCAAATATATGTTCGAGAAGAGCATGTTGTCGATCGTAGATCACACGTCTCGTTAAGGGACTGGAGCCTTCTACGGTGGAGGACACAGAAAGAAGACCAGATTCTACAATTGACACGTTCAAAAAACGTGAATATGTATCGTTGCTGTATGAACTCACGATATGTGAAACCCATTGCTATCCTGTTGAGAACAAGTGACAGGTATTCTGGACGCGCGCTGATGAGCATGCCAACAAATACGATGTACGATTTGACGAATGCAGCATCCATGGCAGACCATGGTAGGCGGACAATTGCCTCTACAAGTGGAGCATGGCGTCTCTCGAGGCGCGAAAGGACATGCGAGAGTGCAGAAAGCCAAACACGGAGCTGGACGGATGGTACAGTAGGCGCGAGGGTTGATTTATTGGGGCTAAATTGATCAACAAGGTCATCGAAATCTTTGCTGTGGCCCTGCACACAATGATCAGCCCGAGATCAACTGATCCGCCAAGATACCTACATTGAGCTTCTCTAGAAGGGCGTTATTCACAAACGCGAGGAACATGTCTTTCTTGAATTGTTCATCCTGCTTCACCCGCGAATTCGTCGCTATAGGCCGAGAGGTGAATAAGAGCGAGTGGGATGTCATGGGCGACGAGGACGATGATGCTTTAGTGTACTTGTCTAGGGTGATTTTTTGAGGTTGCTCGAATCGCACAGTAGGTGAAAAGGGGCCAGATTTTGGAGCTCGCTGATTGAACTGGGAGTGTCTTGAATGCGGGTCCATCGTCGTGACCGTTGGAATCTCATCGATCTCAATTTGCTAGCAGTGGCAGGCGCTTTGAAAAAGTTAGTGTGCTAAAAGTAGATACGAAGGCAAATTACGAGGGGTTAAGTAACCATGGGGGGTTACTTATTTCGGTTTTCTGGCAACCCAAATAAGTCACCACCGTCCTCATCAACACAATTATGTCTACTCCATTCTCGTCAGCCCATAGGCTCTATGTCAAGTCACTTTACCGGCGTATGCTGAAGAACGAACTGGACTGGGTCGTCCGAAGAGATATTTGGCGCGGCCGGGCAATGATGATCAGAGCCGAGTTTGAGAGAAACCGGTCAGTCGTGGGCGTAAAATTGGTTGCTGCTCTGGTCTAACTGGCAGATGCGTCTGGCATACCAGCGACGTGACAGAGCCGAGAGCCCTCGCGCAGATCTTTGAGAAGGCGGAGGCTTCTCTCGCAAGCAAGTTGCATCCCGACCCTTACATCCGTAAGTCCCCGCATCTCTTTCACTCACCCCCTCTAAAGCAAATTTTTTGCTCGCAGCTCCGTCCATGCCAGGAGGAACGAAGTGGTGCGTATCGATCCCTATGTTTTTCCATTGGGCTTTTATTAAATCCAAAACCCCTACAGGGAACGCAATATACCTGTACGTTTGGAGTTTTCTCTTGGTTTCACTGTGCTGACGATTACTTTTATAGCCTACAATTGCTCCTATATATGATCACATGGCTGCCGCACATCATTAGATACTGTATACCTCCTTCAGTACCCAATGCACTCCTTCGTGTTGACCACTAGTGCACATCTACCATTTCAGCGCGCGATTTAACACCAGTACCAAGCCTGAGTTTCTGAGGTCCTAGTTGTCACCGTAATCCCCTTGTGGAACCTCAGTTATTTCTAGGATATCGATGCCCAATGTGCCCGACGGGGTGGATGCGCATCGAGTTTGTATTTCAATGATGCTTATCGTTCTTCGCGTACCACATGGACAGCACTGGGTCATGCTGTCAGCGGGGATATTGATACAGGTGATCTCTCGTGAGTGGCTTGGAAATGTCTTTACGGGCTCACACGCTTTGAGCTCTCCGTGACGGGAATCTTCATCAGCAATGATAATCCATCAACCATCCCTTGAAACCGCCGCCGTGACAGCATTTACTCCCTCGGCAACAATGTACCACTCAATGTCCTTTCCCGCACACATAATTGCTGTCCCAAGGTCCGCCGACCATTCGCTTGCCATCCGGAGAGTAGGAAATCGATGGGACACTCCCGACGACCCTCCTAAGTCATCGCCAACTTGAGACGCATCATATTTGCACTAGCAGTGGACTAAGTCTCCGCGGGAAATCAAGCTAGCAACCAAGTGCGAGTGGGTGCTCTTTTGAAGCAGCAGGTGGTTCTGTGAGCCTGATGCTAGTAGAGACCATGAAAGCGGCCGACTCGCTCGAGAGCGCTTTACACTTTCTCAAGCCTACCGTCCGTTTATCTGTGCAGGGTGACGTTTTGAAGAGTGGTAAAGAATCGACCTGCTGCAATCTAGGCACTGCTGTCGTCCTTGAACGTTTCCTCACACACCCCTTATACACGTATTTTGATAAGGCAATTGTTCATCAGATTCAAAATTACCTTTTGCGCCCAAGGTCATGGGCAAAGTTCTGACTCAATCATGGACGCGAAGGGTATTGCTTCGAAATGTGCTCGTAGATGTACCCGTCAGCGTCAACCTATGCAAAGACGGGAGGGATCAAGTTAATGGAGGGAAAGGAGTCATGGTAGCCGAAGTCCGCACGCCACCAAAACGACGGTTGCGCATTTATAATCAGGATCAAGGTAAGTAAAAGTTGATGCAAATCTCAAGTACATGTCCGAGGGTTCCATCATGTACGATCAGTCTTCGAGAGAAGCACAAAAGATGAACGCACCTTGTGGAGTGACCAATATTTCTTGTGCAGATCTGGGGTTGGCGAGAATGTCGGGGAAGTGTTGCATACATCCGAGTCAGGTGAGAAGATGACGAGTAAAGGGGTTTGAAATAAGACTCGATGCCTAGAAGGAATGACGGTCTTCCTTCTATTAGGGGAGACTATGAGGACCCAGAGCTTCTTCGGCAGCGCTGGCCGGGGAGAGCATAGCCTAGACTTACAAGCATGGCAGTCGACAACGGAATCAAATCAAATCATCAAACAAACATAAAGCACATGCAATGCAGCTTGTCCTTTTCGTCAGGAGAGCAACCCACAACGCAGCTTGCCGTTTCGGTTGCGTCAAGTTCCATGCAACGCGTCGCTGAGAAGTCGTCCATGGCCGACGTGGCTGTCCCTCTACTGCTAAGAGAAGGTGTACAAATGACCAAAGTTTCTCCTGGAAAACAAAAGAGTTATAAATTTCAGCTCGATCCTGAGCAGGGTCAGATTATATGGCAATCCAAGAAACTGCGAATTAGTGCGTGTGCATTTGTATGTCTGGCGATGTCATTGTCACTAACGACATCTACCATGGTTGGCAACAGTCCCCATCGAGAATATCAAGGAGCTGCGCTTTTCGTCTGACGCCCGCTACTATCGCCAACAGTTTCAACTTGCCCAGGATTATGAAGATCGATGGATTACCATCATCTACGTTCTCAATGGCGCCTACAAAACCCTTCATTTGATCGCTTCAACTAATGATGTCTTTCGAATGTGGGACATTACACTGAGGAAGCTATATGCGATACGTCAGGAACTCATGACAGGCCTTGGCAATGAAGAAATCAGGCATGCAATCTGGGAGAAGCAGTACTGGAAAACATCGGATGAGGCGAACGAACAAAAATTGCACTTTGACGAAGTGGAGAGACTCTGCAGACGCCTAAACATCAACACTTCGACAGAGGAGCTGACGCGGCTGTTCAAGGTGGGCAAGAATCATTTCCATTGAGCACTGGACTCATAACAGTGTAGCAAGCGGACACGAAGTGTCAAGGTTTCCTTGACTTTTCTGACTTTCAGTGCTTCGTCAAACTGCTCAAGGCGCGTCCAGATATCAATATATTGTATAGGAAATTGTGCTCTCGCAACGATGGGCAATTTGATTTCAGCATTTTTGAGCATTTCATGCGTGATACCCAGATGGTAGGGTGCATCATTTTAATACAGCTTCGAGACTGACAACAATTCAGTCTGCGCTATCCCGCCCCGAACTCTTGCAATTGTTCGCGCGTTACGCTAAGAAGTCGGATGATGGGACGTCATCATCAGACGTCAGTCTGACACTCCAACCCTCGCCACAAACATCAGCATCCCCGCCTACAAGATTATTTTCTCCCTCATTGTCTACATCTCCCCCGTCCGACACTGTATTGTCACAGCCCCTTACCGTTTCTCCACCTTCCATCGACAAACTTGCGACTTGTGTAACTCAAAAACTTTCTGTTTCGTCCCAGTCCACCGAACTGGTCATGTCGCTTGATGGATTCTCCTCATTTCTTTCGTCTTCAGACAATTCTGCCTTCATAGACCAGCAAGGCAAAATATGCCATGATATGACCCGTCCGCTTTCGGATTACTTTGTCTCTTCCTCGCACAATACATATCTTACCGGACACCAACTCGTTGGTTCTAGTACAATCGAGGGCTACATCCGGGCTCTTCTGCATAGCTGTCGTAGCGTAGAGCGTAAGTGCAGATATCTGCTGGAGTGTTTTCGAGGTACTGATTCGCCTCTCCTTTCAGTTGACATCTATGATGGCGATATTGGGCCGATGGTATTCCACGGAAAGACCTTCACCTCTAAGGTTCCAGTGAGAGAAGTTTGCGAAGCCATCGCGAAGTACGCTTTCATTACTTCTCCTTACCCCGTCATCATATCTGCCGAAATCCACTGTTCGGTACCGCAACAGGACATCATGGTGACGATTATGCACGATGTATTCGGAGACGCGCTTGTCAGTGCGCCTGTGGAAGGACGTCCAAAGTTCGAATTTCTCCCAAGTCCGGAGCAGTTGAAGAGGAGGGTACTGTTGAAGGTAAATATCATTTCTTTTCTGGGTGGCGTCTCGTGTTCACTTACTCGCTATCTCTAGGCGAAGAACCTCTATACCTCGGGGAGCGAACCTATGCGGCCGAAAGAGATTAGCCTCAACACGGACTCCT
>LVVM01006583.1:54157-89742 GCA_001882365.1 Rhizopogon vesiculosus | reverse complement strand
CTTATTAAAGTGTGGGCACATGAAAAAGCCAAGGGACAACTTGAAAACAGGCATAGGCATTATTGATGCATTGATATGTTAACTTACAGCGTGGACGCCCAGATCCTCTCCGAATGTACGAAGGCATTCGTTTTCAGGTCCAGCCTCTATCGCCACTTCCAAAAGCTTGCACGGCGCATTTTTTCTATTTGCGCAAACTCCGCATCATGTGAACGGCTGTTCAGCCTTTTCGGTTTGATTCTCAGCAAGTTACGATCGCATCTCGCGCTCGAAAAAATGCTTGATCTTGCAGAGCTTAGGTTACATTTGCGAGACAAGTACATGCGGAGGGGAAGTATTAAAGTCCGGCTTCGTCGTTCCAGGCATATTATTCCTGACCCGCTCCCCACCCAGCGCAAGGATACATCAGCTTCTTCGAATGAAGCTACACTCGAAATCACGCCAAAATTCAGATATTTTGACCTGGATGGTGACGAAAATTCATTAATATCCATCACTGCAGCCCTCGGTCAATCAGAGCTGGATGATGTTGACGACCCAATGTCATTCACGTCGGCTTTCCAACAAATCACACTACAGCAACTATTCAATTTTTCAGATGATACAAGGAAAAATTTGATGGAGAGGATAGGCATGAGATCACTTGATGATGAATTCGAGTTTTACGAGCTCGTTGAGCTGGATGCGCATTCCAGAAGGTGAAGCGGACGATCAGACTTTCGATGATATAACGAGTAGTACAGTGTGATAAATATATCAACCGATCACAACGCTGCCATCCATCTGCCACGTGATGGGAAAAAGTCAGAGCCATGACCATGGCGGATGGCAACGCCAGTGCTTCTTTCTTGGCTATGTAGCCAATGGTCGGCCACTGGCACTTCAAACACTGCCTGGTTTGGCCGACTTCGCTGGTTTAATTTAGCCACCCATCAGTCGAACCTAACCAGCGAAAAACAAACCGGACTCAGTTGCAGAGCGGGGCCTAAGAGACATGCTACGATGGGTAGAATAGATGATCTGAGCGATTTGGGGGAAGGCGCGAAGCGCTTCCCGATCCTGAGCTGCTAGTGCTGTGCAAGAGAAAAAAGTGAGCTGCTAATCCCGTACCGGTAGGAGTCCAACGACGCGTCGAGCGGATCGCGGATACCCAGGACAGTAGGAGGGTGATAAGTACTTACTTGGTGCGTTATCGTAGTTGTGGCATTGTGTGGCGCAAAAATTCATCTTGCAGAACTGGAGTAGCTTGTGGATATCGTGCGAGGATCTGAGCATGTTTACGTCGAAAGGAATGCTCCTAAGGAGATACTCCAGGCATGACCTTGCAACGGGTTCAAACCTGCGGCCTTAGCTGCACGAGTGAGACGAGGTATAAACTTTGTCTTCGTTAGTGGGCGGTGAGCATTTTCGTGCTCGTAAGAAAATAGGGCATTATCAAGGGGGGGATTGTTGATTCGGAAGTGGTTGGCTAGCGCTGCTTCTGGGTCCGTTGGACCGTGTTGTTTGATCCAGAAATCGTCTTCACCAGCTTGCAATGATTTCGTGCGAGGTAGATGGAAGACGGTGATGGCGAGGCCATTGAAATCAGTTTCGAGACGAACATCGGAACGCTTCACATGAATTGTCGGTTTGAAAGAAGAGAGATTGGGAATGGTAAATTCCCCGGCCCTCGCAGTGGAACAGAAGGTCGTCGTCAGACAGCTGCCCACTGACGGGTATGTCATTCATCATCGTAAAGTTGACGTATAGGTGTGAGACTGATCAAAGATGGTAGCGTGCTACCAATGAAGAATCGGTTGATACGATTTCGGGTTTGTTTGTGCAATGTGTACGATATCAGTGCGTCCTGCATAGTAACCTTCCAACTGCGCTGGTAGCAGTGGTCGATTGCTTGTGCCTATCAACACAGGAATGCATAAGTATGAAGCTCGGCGCTCAGACAGTGGATGCATACCTGCATGGCGAATATGGAGATGGAACTCATCGACTGCCGAGAACCCCACTAAGTTACTTATTATACCAGCACCCACACAAATTCATATCGCTTTATGTGGTCGAGTACGTGTTGTCAGTTGATCAGCTTCCACATACTGCACGTTACTAGCGACATAGGACTCGAATATCCCTGGCAATCTTCTTCAACGTACCATCGTGATACACTGAATAAGATTGCCAGGGCGATAAACGGTTTAGCAATATCGAATCATCGCAAAAGCGAGGACGTCGTGAATAATGAGGCTGTTGTATTGAGATTGGCTGGGCGCTTTGGACGTCCTAACATGGACTGTTTTTCCTCGAAGATTCTAGAAGATTCATCAAGCTCATTCTATGCATCCTGTATAAAAGATATATAAAAGATAGTACAGCTTGTAGAGGTTACAACAGTGAAAGATCCCCCTAGCCTGAAATATTCCAACGACCTCACCAGAGCATGTCGGATGTGCGTAATATCTCATTCAATTCATCGCGTAAACGACCAATGTGACGTTGGTGCAAACATTCGCAGGTTAATGCGCTGAAAGACCAGGGCAACAAGGCCTTTGCTGCCAAGGACTACGACAAAGCGATTGAGCTCTTCACAGCCGCCATCGCCACCGACCCCTCTAACCATGTCCTTTTTTCAAATCGGAGTGCCGCGAAAGCTGGAAAGAAGGAGTGGCCTGCGGCGCTAGAGGATGCAGAACAGGTGAGCTTTGTCGGATTCCAGTTGACATACTGATGCCTATGCGGTGATTCAGTGTATCAAACTCAACCAGTCGTGGTCCAAAGGCTATGCAAGGAAAGGTGCTGCGTTACATGGTGCAAGACGATATGATGAGGCTATCGAGGTATATGAGGCTGGTCTTAAATTGGAGGACAGCCCTGCCTTGCGCAAGGGTTTACAGGAGGTAAAAGATGCGAAGGGTAGGCCATTCCCCATTTATCAGATGAGAACAGTCATTGACATGGCGCTGAATCCAGGCAGGGATGGATCTGAACCTTTCGGCCTTGGAAAACTCTTCGGAGACCCTAATCTCATCGGCAAGCTCGCTACCAACCCCCGAACACAAAAGCACCTCGCCGACCCAAGTTTCGTGCAAAAGGTACTTCTTCGCTTGACATCCCTATCAGCACAATTAACCACATTCCCAGCTTAAACTTTTCCAACAAAATCCCGGACTTGCGGAATCGTAAGTCCAGCTCACAACTGTCTCCTCCAGCACCACTTAATTCCTCCCCTATAGCGCTCTCCAATCAGACCCCCGCATGATCGATGTCCTTGGTGTAGCCATGGGAATCGATATGCAAGGTTTCTCGCGCGAGGACGGCTCCGACGAGCTCCCGCCTGGACTCGCTCAAGCTACGCCCCCTTCTCCGCCCAAGCCTGCAACGCCTCCGACGCCATCCCCATCTGCATCCACATCGAAGACCCCAGCACGCACACCTGCTCCTGAGCCTGAAGACGTCGAGATGACAGAGGAGGACACCGACGAGGCAAAAGCCAAGGCCGAGGCGCTTGCCGCAAAGGCACAAGGCTCGGAGCACTACAAGGCGCAGCGCTTCGCTGAAGCCGCAGAATGCTTCAGTAAGGCTTGGGATCTATGGCCAAAGGACATCACGTTCCTTGGTAACCTCGGCGCTGCATATCTAGAGGCGAAAGAGTACGATAAATGTATCGAGACGTGTGAGAAGGCCGTTGAAGAAGGCCGAGGAGTGAGATGTTTCCTTTGATACACGCGACAATTTCTAACGCAGGTCATAGCTCCGCACAGACTACAAGATGATTGCCAAAATCTTTGGCCGTATCGGGACTGCCTACGCCGCAAAGAACGACCTACCGTCCGCCAAGAAGTACTACCAAAAGTCACTTTCTGAACATCGTGACGCTGCTATTCTCGCAAAGCTCCAGGTTACCGAGAAAGCTATTGTCGAGAACGAACGGCTGGCGTACATTGACCCCGCCAAGTCTGCTATTGCACGCGAGGAGGGTAACGCCGCATTCAAGGGTGGTGACTTTGCAAAGGCCGTGAAATTGTATGAGGAGAGTATCAAGCGTGATCCCTCCGACGCAAGAGGATACAACAACAGAGCGGCAGCGTACATGAAGCTCATGGCACTCGCTGAAGCGCTAAAGGATGCCGACAAAGCAATCGAGGTCGACCCTACATTCGGTGAGTTTTCATTCGCCTCTGCATAGGCATTTTTTGTTTTGAACTTGGGCTTCAGTCAAGGCATATATCCGCAAAGCCACCATCCTGCAAACGATGCGCGAGTATAGCAAGGCTCTTGAAGCTCTACAGGCTGCTTCGTCGGCCGACACTGCCCATGCGCACACTCAAGAGATCCAAGCTCAGGAGTTCAAGACCCAGCAAGCCATGTTTACTCAACGTGCTGAAGAGACCGAGGAACAGACCCTCGACCGAGCGATGAAGGACCCAGAAGTTGCTGTGAGTGTTTTCTGAACTTCAGTGCCAGTTTGTGGTGCTAAGCAGAAATTGTTTTGTAGCAAATCATGGGCGATCCCGTTATGCAGTCAATTCTGCAACAAGCGCAGGGCAATCCCACGGCACTGCAAGACCACATGAAGAACCCTGTTGTGCGCCAGAAAATCATGAAGCTCATCAATGCAGGAATCATCAAGACACGATGATTTTTGACGATTATGGTCGATTATAATAATCGGAGAAGCATGCCACACTACTGTAGTTGTCCTTGTATCAATTCAATTGTTTCCTTTACACTTAAACTATAGTTCACGTAAGATCAACCTAAGGTGACGCCCAAGAGCAGTCCAGCACCTGTGCATCCCTGAACAAGTCCTGCGTACGCACAACCCTGGAAACCCATTCCTCCTTCTCCGCTAACCCCTCAGTATCCACCTCATGCCAAACCTTCATACTCGCATGCACCTCCTCAGGATTGCTGAGTCCCACCACAGTAGGCATCCCCATCTCCCTCGCGCGCGCAAATGCATACTGCAGCGCCAAGTCAGGAAGACCAGAACCAGATGCATCCCACTCCTTGCTGAGCTGCACGACACTCGTCACTGCATCCTCGATCCAGGGCCAGGGCGGCGCAGGTGCCCACCTCGGGGGCTGAGGTCGCAGGAGACCCATACTGAGCGGTGAGGCGCTAATGATTTGCTTTACTCCCGCCCTCGACTCGAACGCGGGCTTGAACTGCTCGAGGGTGCTGTTCTGTAGAGTCAAGTGGCAGTATGACATCACGAGGTCCAGTGGCTTCCCAAGGCGTTTCTGGACGAGGATCGCGAGACGCAGGAGGGTTGGAAGCGGATATCCTGATGCGATGCGTGTCATATATTAGCTTGATAGTCCATGGACAGGTGTCCACAAGCGCACTTACCGCTGATCCCGACGCGCTTGATGACGCCTCTATCATCTCGCAGCTCAAAAAGCTTCTTAACAGCAGCTAAAACTTTATGGTCCTTGTCCGTATAGGCTTCATCTTCCTGATCCTCATTCAACCCGTATTGTTCTCTCTCTCCCGCTAGAGCAGTGGCATGGTTTCCATCCCGTTTAGGGAGCTTCTCGTCTGCAATGAATTCGACATCATGCAGGTATACGACGTCGAGGTAGGTGGTGTGCAGACGCTGTAGACTGCGCGACACGCTGCTTTCGATGCTCTCAGGGGTATAGTCGAATCTAGTAGGATAGCGGCCGACCTTGGTTATCTGCGGACGAAGCAGCATCAGTAATGCCATGCTTCTCTGCTGGCATACGTGAGCAGACGCACCAACATATACGAAGCTCGAGGAAATTCGTGCTCGAGAGCATGAAGAGCGTTCCCGAGGATGATCTCAGAATCCTCGTAGTACGGTGCAGTATCGAACGCATTGATTCCATAACTATAAGTGCGCTCATTAGAAAATTGTGCATTCGTCTAGCAGGCCACGTACCGCAGAGCCAGTCTGGTAGCACACAGGGGCGTTACTCCAGAAAAATGATCGACGTTGTTATATCTTTGAGAAAACGAGGCAGCACCAAAGATGATGGCAGGGAAGCCACCGAACGTTTTAGTCTACCGACAATCAGGTCAGCACAGACAGGGCTAAACGATCAGGAAGGTAAGGTACAAGCTTGCATGCTGCGTCCGGCTTGTCGGCATCGTTGTCTGGTATCTCCTCGAGAGGAGGGAGAGGGTAAGCAATATCAGGAGCGTCAAAGTAGCCCACCATGATATATGAATGGACAGTGAACTGAGCACAGATCAAAGGTCGATCAGCTATAGTATGGCGACGGTGCGATAAAAGATTGCAAAATCGTGTCGCGCAGCACAAGTTCAATCTAGTCTTCCCGACCTTATGGGTCACCAGAAGATGATATCAATCTCCTCAGCAACTGGAGACTTGGCAACCGCCTTGCCACGACAGAACTCAGTAGAAGCCCTTGCTCGCAGTTAGAAAATGATGACTTTACACATTATAGTAAACTGTTGCACGCACTGTGAAAGGCATCCCACAATTGTAGCTTGCTGCTTGTGTCAACTCAATCGGTTGCTTTACAAATGGCAATCATCACCTTCAACTATTGTGATGTTCAACAGCTGAGCATTGCACCTACTACTTGTCTCCAGCAATTGACGACGGTCAAAGATCAGCCTAAGGCGACGCCCAAGAGCAGTCCAGCACCTGCGCATCCCTGAACAAGTCCTGCGTGCGCTTAACCCTGGAAACCCATTCCTCCTTCTCCGCCAATCCCTCACCATCCACCTCACGCCAAACCTTCATACTCGCATGCACCTCCTCAGGAATGCTGAATCCCACCACAGTAGGCATCCCCATCTCCCTCGCGCGCGCAAACGCATACTGCAGCGCCAAGTCAGGAAGACCAGACCCAGATGCATCCCACTCCTTGCTGAGCCGCACGGCACCCGTGATCGCATCCTTGATCCAAGGCCAGGGCGGCGCAGGTGCCCACCTCGGGGGCTGAGACCGCAGGAGACCCATGCTGAATGGTGAGGCGCTAATGACTTGCTTTACTCCTGCCCTCGACTCGAACTCAGGCTTGAACTGCTCGAGGGTGCTGTTCTGTAGAGTCAGGTGGCAGTATGACATCACGAGGTCGACTGGCTTCCCAAGGCGTTTCTGGATGAGGATCGCAAGACGCAGGAGGGTTGGAAGCGGGTATCCTGATGCGATGCGTGTCACATATCAGCTTGATAGTCCATGGACAGGCATCCACAAGCGCGCTTACCGCTGATCCCGACGCGCTTGATGATGCCTCTGTCATCTCGCAGCTCAAAAAGCTTTTTAACAGCAGCTAAAACTTTGTGGTCCTTGTCCGTATAGGCTTCGTCTTCCTGATCCTCATTCAACCCGTATTGTTCCCTCTCTCCCGCTAGAGCAGTGGCATGGTTTCCGTCTCGCTTAGGGAGCTTCTCGTCTGCGATGAATTCGAGATCATGCAGGTATACGACGTCGAGGTAGGTGGTGTGCAGACGCCGAAGACTGCGCGCAACACTTCTCTCGATGCTCTCAGGGGTATAGTCGAATTCAGTAGGATAGCGGCCGACCTTGGTTATCTGCATCCGGGAAGCGGATCAGTAACGCCAAGCCTCTCTCCTGCATTCACGAGCGGGCGCACCAATGTATACGAAGCTCGAGGAAATTCGTGATCGAGAGCATGCAGAGCGTTCCCGAGGATGATCTCCGCATCCCCGTAGTACGGTGAAGTATCGAATGCCTTGATACCATAACTATACGCTCATCAGAAAGGTGCACGTTCGTCTAAGGCCGCCCACGTACCGCAGAGCCAGCCTCGTAGCGCGCAGGGGTGATACTCCGGAGAAATGGTCGACATCGTTATATATTTGACAAAACGGCGCAGCACCAAAGATGATGGCAGGAAAGCCGCCGAGCGTTTTAGTCTGGCGACGATCAGGAGTTAGCACAGAACGAGGCTGAAAGATCAGGGATGTAAAGTACAAGCTTGCACGCCGCATTCGGCTTGTCGGCATCGTTATCTGGTATCTCCTCCAGAGGAGGGAGAGGATAAACAGTATCAGGAGCGTCGAAGTTAACCATAGGCAGCGCAGTGAAGGGTCAATTAGTTACAGGAGCGAGGTGGCGCAAATTAGTTTGCAAAATCAAGTCGCACACAGGTCAATCTAGTTTCCGAACTTATAGAAGAATATAAGAGGCTTGTGACCTGCCTGCCACTGAGTATCAATCTACTCAGCAACCTCGTAAGATAAGTCACATGGATTCGGAATAGTCATGAGACGTAGTGCGGGAAAAATAAAGCGCAATTGGACTGTATTATGACAACGAGCACGACCAAAATAAAAGGTATAGTACTCTTCCGCGAGCTTAAGTTATAGCTTGTCCCTTGACCAGCTGGCAGCACCAATATCAATGGGTTAGCTCGACCCTTAGCATCCGGTACACCGAGAATACGACGCACCTCTTTGCAAACTTCGAGTTAACGTCCATCATTTTGATGTTTTCGTCGGGTTTGATGTCGTTCCATGGAGTGGGGTTGTTCTTTGTCCAAACGACTGTCCACCCCAGTCGTTAGCAGATGCGAGTAAGGTCAGAACGAAGATATGCCATACCTGTAGGACCACGAGCAAGGCGGGCTAAATACCACCCCGCACCACCGACTGCCAATCCAATAACGGCGTAGCTAATACGCCGTCGTCAATAAAAACCCAACTATTCGCAATGCGGAGATACGAGCTCACATAGGAATTGCCTGAGCGTGATAAACCGGTCAGCTCAGGCGAGCGCAAATGGATAATAAAAGTACCTCAATGGCAAACCAGTTGCGCATGAAAGTGCGTGGTCCCCTGGGTGCTACCATGGTAGTTGACTTGCAAAAGGTTGAAGTTCTGATATAAAAGCTCAACGACGTTGGAATTGAGCGAATTACTTGCGCCTTGTTCCCACGCTTACCAGCCGGGTCCTGCCGAGCTCGGTGCACCCCGGGGTACCAGAGGTCTTGCAGTTTCGTTGTTCTCCCTTCGACACTGTTCATGATACGATTCGATTCGATATTGGTGTACCGCATAGGTGGAAGTAAAAAAGTACTTTATACTTATACCTATGCCGTACACCATCCTCTCCTTGTCGTCTCCTACCATGTCGTAGCCATCTGGAGTCCCACATGAGCGTTTAATGAATAGCTTCTCCAGCTTAAACTCGCTCTTTCTTAAACACCCGCTGATCTGACTGTAGTAGTTGGCCGCTCATTCATGGTTGCGAGGTAATGGAACCATAGATATAGACCTGACAGATGCATAGCGCGTCGGTCTTTCAAGCCATTTCACTTCCATACACTTGGTTGTCTACACAGGATATGGGCACAGTGAATGATCACACTCACAATAGAACCAAGACTGCGTAGACAATGGAGATGGCAATAAAAAAATATGAGCAGGAACGAAGGAGTGTTCTTGAGTAGAAAGCGTAATATAATACAAAAGACAACAGTATTGGCACATCATAGTGTTTCGTCGACCCAAGACGACAAAGAAAGGAGTGATCGGGCAATGTGAGACTTGTGTTTGTGAGAACATGTCAATAGGGGAGCATAGGGAAACGTAGTATAAGGCATACGACTAGGGCAGGGCATACAGACTCGGCAGTCAGCTATCAGCTATAATGGAGGTCATGAGTCGAGAATAAGCACAAGAGTAGAATCTCACACATACCTTCACAAGAAAATGTTGGCGTTCTTGCAAGAACCACAAGCATTAACCGCGAGACAGTGTTCTATGCCATTATGATCGTCGCCTAGTCGATTCCTCAACTTCTCCAACTGCTGATCCCTCGAAACAAATCTCCTTTCAGCCGAGCGCCGCACACCCGGACAAGCACTAGCGAATAGCGATACTGCCTCTGCAGCATCACCATCGCCACTGGAGCTAATTGAGATGCTGGGCGTAGTGCGCGACGAAACCGCAGCCGCACCTGGCGACCACGAGAGTGGAATAAAGTTTGAGAATGTCTGGAATGAAAATCGTGCCGCAAGCGGTGATGACATAATGGATGAAAAAGGTGAAATTGGGGCTTGTCGTTCAGGGTATTCACAATTGTCGGGGGAAGCAGATCTTGCGACCGTTATCTTCTCAGAGGTACCGCAGCATCTGGGAGTCGCATCATCGTTGACTGTGAAAATCAAAAAGAAAATCAAGTTAGAACCCACTCATGAGAATCTGAGGTGAGGCTTAAATGCCGAACCATTTGTAGTGGCCTTGGAACGTAACACAGGAACCCGGGATTTCGTGGAGGTGGTGATCTTGCACGGCGATGGTGACACCGGTTGAGGAATGAAGGACGGGGTAGTGCCGCCTCGTCTTGATGGAGGGGTAATAAAGGAGGTCGCTGGATAGCTTGGTGGTGCAGTGAAGTAACCAGACACATCGCTTAGCGATGTTGCTGAACAGGGTGGTGTCGACGGCACGAACGAACGCAGTAAAGTTGCACGAGGAATTGATGATGGCGAGTTGGTTGTCCTACACGACGGACGGCTGCTGCTTTCCGAAGTCGGTGCCGAAGATGACGGTTGAACAACCCTAGACTGGGGGAAAGCGAAAAGAGCATCTTCCTCGTCATCAAAAGGCTCATAGACAGGAACAGGCTGCCTCGCAAAGGGATGAACAAGTGCAGGCTCAGTCTCAGCTGGAGGCGTGATGCAGATAGCTGGCGGAGGGCTGACGCAGATAGCTGGAGGGTTGAATGTGAACCGGATCCCACCCTCGACTTCCTCACCAAGGGGTTCACCGTCATCCTCGTCATCAGCTTCACCTTCGCCCTCTTCTTCCAGTACAACGTCGAGGCCCTTCGACGTCGGGAGCTCAGAGACGACGGTGCCAACATCTGAAGGAATGACAAAAGGCGGTAGCTCATCTTCATCTTCGTCATCGTTGGCGGACCCAAATGTTGACGTAAAAAGTGCTTTGCCCATCTCCTCAGACAGTGGGGAGGTATTGTCGATATCGTCAAGGCATCCAAAGAACCGGTCGATCTCGTCAGCGTCATGCTTAACTGGAGCGCCAGTCTGACCCCTAGGGAATGTCCACGTCTTAGATAATGAGGCGCGTGAACGATGCGAAGGCTTCGAAGTAACGGGTTTAGACAACGAGTTTAGTCGGGTTGTGACTCCATTCAGGACTGAAACCGGCCCAAGATCGACTTCGTCGTTGGAACCGATGGAGGAACTACCTGGGCTCTGGAAGCTAAGATCAGATTCATCTTCATCTTCGTCTTCGTAACCAGCAAGCTCGTCCTCATCAGAAAAGTCCTCATCCTCCTCTGTGACGGCATCCAGAGTCAATTCAGCCTTAGTAAAGGTGTGATCAACAGACTCGACATCGGTTGAGGAGCTGTCAGAGTCGATGGACTGGACGGACTGGAAGCCAAGTCCACGGGGACGGGTGCCAAAGGAGCGACTGGGCAGTGAACACTTAGCCTGTCCATCAATAGGATGCGGAATAGTAGGCATATTGAGCAGTCCAGCATTGTCAAGAAGTTTCTCCAGCTCCGTTCGTCTAGTACGCTCTTGATCGAGTGCAGCGCGGAGGCGGATGCACTCATCAACTGCATTGTCAGCATCTCGAAGACGAGCACGTAATCTGTCCAACTCCTCCCTCATATCATCGCGTTCCTGTTTGACCTGCTCGCTCTGGCTCATTGATTGCTCAAGCTCGGAGTTCTTGCTACCGAGGGCCTTTTCCAAGGTGTTCTTCTCGACTTCCAACAGGCCAAGATGTGAGCGAGCAACCCAGGCTTCCATCCTCTCGGCCTCAACCCGCCGTGCCAGGACATTCGCTTGTTTGTCTGCATCAGCAACACGCATACGCCACCCATCCACATCTCTTTTCAGCTCGTCGCGTTCAGCCTTCAGATCCGAAATTAGCTGCAACATCTCGTCGCTAGGCTCCGAAGATGTCATGGATGCATCAGAAACCACAGAAAGCGGACGCGATCGGGACATGGATCGCGAACGTAGCGTGCGCTCGAGATCTATTATGCGGGACAGGAGCACGTTGTGCGATTTAAATAAAAAATGTTGCTCGGATGCGGTAAGGGGTTCTTCTGAGATGCTTCCAACATCACTTAACTCCGGAAAACGACAGTTGATAGGTGTTGCGTCAGGCGAAGGCAAAGAATTTGTGTGGCGAGGAACGGAGACATTAGAGCGTTTGTAGGAAATGCTGCTGCGCTTTCCGTATGAGGGAGTTTCGGATGAGCAAGAGCGACGTGAAGCGAGTTGGAAGGAACCGGTAGAAGGCGTGGCGGTGATGGAGCGATGATTCATGCTGCTTGAGCTGCTGTCCATAGCATTGGTGTCAGAGGCCAAGGCGAGAGACCTCAGACCATGGTACCGATGACTAGGCGTAAGAGTGGGCGTGGGGAGATTTCCCGGATTGCAACTGACAGCAGAAACAAGGGAAAGAGGCTTAAGGTTGAGGCTGGCGGGACGTGGACGTGCGGGGGATTTCGCTATAGATGCTGGAGTGACGAGTTCAATAGCGGGAACTTCTTCAATAACTTCGGCGACTTGACCGGGACACTCCTCTTGTATTTCATCTTGTTCCTCTTGTTCTTGTTCTTCTTCCTCTTCCTCTTCTTCCTCAATTAGTGTGTGAAGCTGATCCTTGGATGTGGAAGTAGGACCAAATAATTTGCCGAATGAGTCGCGCTTGCTCATGAGGTTATTAATACCAAGTCCACTGATACCAGTGCCAGCAGATAAAGCAGGCTTGGTTGCTAAACGACAATTATGAATATCGACTGTCACTAAACACAACGAGGCAGGACCCACAGAACTCAAAAGACTTGGTTAGATCAGGAGATGTCATGTCAGGTATCTCAACCTTTGAGAAAGCAACGTCAGGCTTGCCCTCGAGTGCCCAAAGGGCTCTGCGGCGAATGGAGTCCCTGTCACCAAGATTTATGTTGTCATCTGAATGGGCTGGGGGAAGGTCAGGAAGGGAGACGCCCATAAGCTCAGCCGACTCGCAGCGTGTGGAAACAGAGGAGCGACGTCTGTGATGTGAGGTGGGACGCTTTGTAGGAGGTACGCTTGATGGGGCATTGGTAGGGGTGTTGATAAATAATTCAGGGGGTGTGGGGAGTGAAGGTGCAGAGGTAGAAGCAGAAAGAGAGAGAGTTGAAAGAGAAGAGATCGAACTGTTGCGAGATCGAGATCGTCCGTGTGAATGCTTTGGATGGTAATTGGTTAAACTATTGGCTGGGGCACCGCCGCCCATCTTGAATGATTCGAACTGGGGAATATGAGGACAGCGACAAGCTAGCAACAAGGAACTGACCCTCTGTTTAGCTGCCATGGTAGAATCTTGAACTTTGTTAGAGACGTCGAAAGTTGGGTCCATGATGAGTTGGAGAGGGGGTTTCAAGGAGTGTAATGTCGAAGAGACAGTGTGGTAGAAAAGAAAGGAAGGACCGCACGCTTAACACGTCGGAATGGCACGCGTCGAGGTTGATGATGATGGCGGGCAGCAAACCAAACTTCAACCCAACCAAATCTTCCTAGTATACACGTCTTCAAACTCCGCAGTTGACCCTGAGTTACATACCACGGTATTACCATAAAATCGCGTCCGAAATAATTTATTAATTATCGTACACTCAGGTCGACAGCCAGCCTCCATTGAGTCAATGTCATACAGGCGACTGTGAGGCCATGAGTGGCATGAGCTGCCTTGCAATGCTTTGCTTTGCCCTCCGCCTCCGAGTCTGAAATGCAAAGTGTCTTTCCAAATGCGGTAAACAGGATCACAACGTACTCCATACGTTCTCAGACCCTTATCGAACCACTCAGTATTACTAGATCGCGTTGTAAGCATTCTTCAAGTTCTGGCCCGCACTACCATGACAATCCCCTCAATAGCCTTGACCATTTATCACTATGCCTGCAGTTGCGAAGCTTGTACCAGAGCAGACTGTACTCTTCCTCTGCGACGTACAAACACGTTTCAGTACGCTCGGTTCCGGATCCACTATTAATCGCGGAAATTGACTGTTCAATGGCACTTTTAAAAATCAGAAAATCACATATTCGGCTTCGATGAGGTTGTATTAACCATTAATAAGATGCTCAAGGTCGCAAAGGTAACAATAACATCTAACTCTCTATTATGCTTTCATAGTAGTGCTCACTTAAAAAATACACAAAGGCGTTGGAGATCCCCGTGGTTGTCACGGAACAGAACCCCAAAGGTGTGCACTTCCCCTTGCTTCTCCTTCGAAATGAAGTTACCAGAGAGATCAAGCCCTGGGAAATACCACCCCCGACATCGATTTGACTTCCCTCGGCCCCCTTCACGTTGCTACCATCGACAAGGGTCTCTTCTCCATGCTAACACCAGAAGTGAAAGCCATACTCCACGATCGCGTTCAGATTAAATCTGTGGTGCTGTTCGGCATCGAGGTCAGTTTACCCTACAATGACTGATTCTTCGTAACGACGCTCCATTCAGTCACAAGTTTGCGTCTTACAATCCGCTCTGGATCTCATCGAGGCGGGATACGACGTCCATGTCATAGCAGATGGTGTCTCTAGCTGTAACCAAGGAGAAATCCCCATTGCCTTGGCTAGGATTCGACAAAGTGGTGGATACATCACTACGAGTGAGAGTGCAGCCTTTCAGCTGCAACGTGTGTTTTTTTCCTCAGATCATGATGCAGAGAACTGCTCACGTGCTTCCAGGGGATGCCGGTGCCCCAGGGTTCAAATTGTTCTCGAGCATCATAAAGGAAGAGAAGGATAACACGGCAAAGGCCTCGCAGAAGCTCTTACAATACCGGGCTGTCTTGTAGACTACAGTTGTGCTCGCAAACATTTCTGTAATTGTATACCATCATCGTGTATCACCCCCGACTCCAGAGCGTAGTGGGGCTTAAAGACAGCGGCAGGCCTGGCACGGGTGTAGAGAACATCAGGATCTCTACGTGCACATGGTCCTTCTGGTCATACTCCTGGTGCCACTGCATACTCCTGGAGTCGCAAGTGGGCCAGCGAGACGTTTTCAGGCTCTTGAGAGAAACCCACGGAAAATTTTCCATCCACTGCCGGTGGAAAAGACCATCGTCCGACAATGAACGCAACATCCCGAAATAGAGTGCTCTGGAGTGCGGGCTGGGGAATAACGACCCAAGAGAAAGGGTAACTTCCCGGATGCTAAGGTGACCCGGTTCCAGTCCCAGTAGTTTTCACTTCAGATGATATTAGCTATCCTGGCGAGTCCATATGCAAGACTGGATGAACACCAAGCTTGTTTCATCCATGGGACAAGACAATCCTGTTTGAAAAGGGGGATACGAACCAGAGATGGGATATCTTGCGGATGCCCTGCAAAACCTAGAGGAACGGTTGAAAGGCTCCCGCTGAAGTTTCCTTGAGATGGACTTTTAAGATGAACAATAAAAACTCCATATAGTGATAGGAAGTAAGCAAGAATCTGTTCGGATAAGACATAGGAGAGTCGTAAGAACACCAACAGTCATAATCGTCTCTTATGCTATCACGACAACCGTGGGAATTTGGGACAGCCCACCCACTCAGGCTCACTCATGTGTGGAACTTCAGGCCAGCATCTGCTCTACTTGTAACCCCCACAAGATGTTCGGGAAATTATTTCACCTTGGCATGGACGCCCTCATTATCAGCGCATTCCTCGCTGGCGTAAAGCGCTCAACAGGCCTCACGTTCGTCTAATATTACTATCCATGTTTATGCCGTATAATATGAAGCATTGACCCTCATACTTTGTAGACCTGCACTATCTCAAGTTCCGAACAAAGACATCCGTCGTGAGTCCCAGCTCCATGATATGACTCAGAATCCTTCTCACTGGTTGTCGGCTAGAGATGCTACGAACGTATCTTGAATTCGGTATGCAGACCATGCCAGTGTCAGCTCTTTCTTTCACTCATATATTCCAGGTGAATACGCATTCGACTTCGCAGTCGTTGTATTCGGGGTGACTGCCATTCTACTTTGCATATCTGATTACATAACCGCTGACGACTCCCACAGCGCTCTGGTTCTTTCGAGAGAAGGCATTGAGCTTGCGTCACTCGCATTTGCAACTTCTTGATTCCCCCTCTCCCCAATTATGCACTTTGTCCGTGACGCACTGCGCTTACTTTTGTAATATTTTATTCCCGACGGACACAGAAGTTGCTCAGAGAATCGTCGGGGCCGCAGTAAATGAGGATATTGCAACCAGTTCCAACATACATATTCATCCGAGGAAGTTAAATACGAAGAAGTGCAGAACAATGGAGCCAAGGGCGAAGTCTGCGAATGCTCTGGCATGGGATGAGGAATAATGCCAAACGTAAGAAAGGATACATGTACATACCGCTCAGGCGAAACCTCCTTGAACTCGGATCTATTTTCGGGGTTGACTTGTGCGCGAAGGGATGCAGTCAGAACGAACTGGCCCACTGAGCTTGCAAACCTGCGGAAACAGCTCAACACATGTCTGACGCGCTTAACCATGGTAGCACTCACCCAGCAAGGAATGCATTGAAAGGATAGTTTGTGACAAGTACACAGTACATGAACTGCAGTGCCCCGCTAAGCACAATGAACGACAAGAAAGCATCAATGAACTTCAAGCGGTCGGGGGTCTCATCCAGATATGATTTCCAGAGCGTCGCGATTGCGGCGGACGTTTCTGACGACGCAGATGATGATTTTGAGGATGACTTCGGGCCAGCCATGTTGAACGAGTGACAAAACTGCTAGTACTGACGGTTAACTAACTTGACGGACGACGTGGAGGAACCCAAGAGGAACTTCGTCCAAACAAAGACAGCCGGCGACCTGACAAAAGCCCGAAACTGTCACGTTCAAAAAATAGTCTTTCACTCACTTTGTCGAAGACCGGACTATTTTACCTTCACTTTGTAGTCACTATTATTTGCTAGGACGCCATGAACAGTGCTGGTCTGCGTCTGGCATCATCCTCCCGTGCAAGCGCATTGTCTGCATGGAAAAGCACGAAATGTCCAAGGCAACTGTGGGGTGCACGGAGACATCAGCACACTCGAACAGAACTCCCCTACAAGGTCGAGGAGGGCCTTGGAAACTTCATGTCGCCAAGGACGCTTAAAATGGTCTCTGAGGAGTACCAGCAAGGCCTGCTCGACCGACTGAGCGAGTTGTTCCCTGGTAGGTGGTGTTTTGCAATTAGCACGCTCATAACTTATAAATGTACAGACGCTGCAGATCAGCGAAAGAGCGTCACGCAGCTCGTAATTGACACTGCTAGCTCTGGGAAGGACGCGCTGGGTTTCTCGTATGCAAGTCACGCCCTCAACAACTCGTTCTTCCTCAACTGCCTTGTATGTCCGACTCGCCCCATCTAACTCGTTTCACCATTAATTCACCTTCACAGCGTCCTCCAGTAGCCGAAGTAGACGAAGATAAGATTCACAGCCTTGTAATATCCCCAACCATCCGCTCCCACTTCGGAGGCATGTCGCAGTTCATCAACAATTTTTCATCCGCCGCCAGGGGAATGTCGGGATCGGGCTACATCTGGCTTATCACAGACAGCGTCGGCAACCTTGCCATCCAGCCCACTTTCGCAGCCGGCACGCTCCTCGTTCGCTCGCGTGCATGCACGGAAAACCCCGCGGGTCACCACCACGAGGTCCTCCACGAGGGCAGGCCCCGCGAAAACCCACAGCCGACGCACTTAAACTCGGGCCTGGGCAGCACACCGACATCCCCCACGTCAGGCATGTCGCAGGGCCCTGCACCACTGCATCCCTCCGCGCCCGTGCGAACGCTGCACTCGTCGCAGCGCGTCCACGTCCACGACGGCGCACGTTCCTTGTTTGACCAAGAACACATAGGGAAGGCGTTTGACCCTTCCGGGAGGGGCCTCCGTCAATTGGGCGAAAGGATCTATCCCCTGTTCTGTGTCAGCATACACGAGCACTGCTGGCTCCTCGACCACGGAGTGTGGGGGAAGGAGAAATACATGAAGGAGCTCTGGAGCGTGCTGAACTGGAAAAAGATTAATGACCGGTACCTAAGTTTCATAGGGGCGAACATGGGCTCTCAGCCACTGCGCATGTAGGTGGATAGAGCAGGGGAGGTGTTTCGTAATTAATGGCATCATTATTCACTGCTCAGTCTAGTTAGATCTACAAAGTACATACTCATACCGTCCATTTAAACTCCTTCCGCGTGGCGGAATGCTATTGGTTTCATGCATGGTTGACAAGTTAACTACCATCTCCACTCGAGCGACCCCTTACTGCGCATCCTCACCCCCTTGTACATCTTGTACGTTTCGCCCGAGAGCCGCAATTGATCAACCTTGAGCGAAGAGAAGCTGAAGGAAGGTATCTCAAAGCGTATTTGGAACGCGTGTGCTGGACGCGGAGCCTTGATCCTAAAGAACTATTAGTAATTTATGAAAATTATTTCGAGGCTCCTCACTTTGATGTCCACGAACCACGCAGAATCCAGCTCCCCGAAGATCGCATGTTGAGTATCTCCCATCGGAGCATCTAAACGGAGTTACTACCTAGAGCACACGAACCGCCAGTAAAGCATACCTTTTTTCTCGAATCAAATGTCCATGATCCGTCCGCACTTCCCACAGATCCTACGCCTGAACCTGCACTCGACAGTGTACATTGAGCGCTGATTGCATCTTCTCCAAGGTACAGCTCCAGCTCTACATTCTCCATCACTTTCATCGACCGTGAAGTCAGCGTGAGTGTGAATGTTCCTACGTGATGTCAGTAATACGAGATTAACATGAGCGATCAACTTCACCGCCAAATTCTCCCATGTCCACGTTCGCTTTGAGGGAAAGTGGTATGGGCACGTTGCTGATGACTGCGCCTTGCGGCGGTTTATACTGATAGTCTGCGAGAATGAAGCGCCCCTCCGGGGGTACAAAGGACAACGAATTATCGCGCGTCCATCTCTGTAGTCTAAAGGATTACGGATCAGAGATGACGTGGGACAAGTAACCGAGCGACTCACCGTACGCACGGATGAAACGCGCAGTCTGTCATCACACTCGGATTCGTGAACGTCAATGTTAGATCGGGTGTTCCGGAAAGCTTCGAATTGCTTTCGATTTTACCAAAAACGTTGCTCACTAACGTCATGCCGTTCCTATATGTTGAACGGTCATAACAGGGGAGACGAAGAGGTATGAACTTTGAGCGTACTTTCCAACGATGGCCCGCATATCTTCAACAACATCAAAAAGGATCTCGTTGTGATTGTGCCGGACGCCGGCTTTACGCCATGGTATCGGGGATGCGAAAGCTCCACTAGCACCGGTTAACCCGAAGGAACCTGTGTTGCCGAGGGAATGTCAGTGCAGGTTTCAAGCATTGCGAATGAGTAAATAATTAACCTCCTTGTCTCCCGCTTGGAACTCCTGGAGCAGATGGTGATACTGAGGCGAGAAGTTTCGAGATTAAGGTAGGTGGGAGCACTATATCACTCAATGCGTTCTGTGACGTTGTCAGTGGATGGCCAGAGGAATCAAGGGTTTCTTCGAGAAGCTATGAGTTCGAGGCATATATTCAACACTAGTAAACGGACAAGGACAAGAAAATGTCCGCGAACCTGATACACGATATCAAAATTGTCCTTGAGAGTTGCTAAACTGACTGTGCCGAAATAGTCGTGAAGTATCTCAATGAATGTGTCGAGAAAGGCGAACGCAATGAGAGGATCTGCTGGTAGATAATATTGTCAGTTGAAGAACCGAAGGTATCGTTCAGTCTGGTATGAGCTACTCACCATCTCCACTAATGGTTGCAAGGAATCTCATTCCGCCAACCTCGACATGGCAACACGCGCTGGAGCACGAAAACTCTGCAACATATATGACTGGGTCTACGCTACCCCCACGCAGAGCCTTTTCCAGCGCATTGTTTAGGGCTTCAATGTGCAGCATGGGGTATGCTGTTGGATAGCATGAGTAACTAGACTGGATGATGGGACGTCTATATGCACAAATTCATTGTCGTAAAGCAGAAACAAGATCGGTGAAGCATACCCCGCTGGATCTAGGATTATCAGACCGTCGATAGCCATGTGCAGTGAAATCTGAATATTGGATGACACTCGTACGAGCAAAGGCCCAATGCAAGCGACATCCGAAAAAGGAAATCATGATGGTTCTAGTGACTGGTTGAGGGCTTGAAGCAAGTTACTTTATATTATTAGGTTGCTAGTAGCTACCTATCGCGAAAAGTCTGTCTCAAGGTGGGATAGATAAACTTGATATGAGCTGGAGGTCCTCTAATGCTACTGGTCACAGCGCTTTCGGCGATGTGCGACTGGACAACTTTTTACCTACGGTCCGGTGCAATCATGCCAAAGCACTCAGAGCACGATAACGACCTTGAAGGAAATCTTGTCAAGGAAGGTCAGAGATCAATCGCCCCATATGGCCATTAAGAACTCGCTTAGGGGCCATTAATAGAAGAGAATTCAGCTGTGAAAAACCCGAAGTAGCTCCGAGGAGAGTTGCAACATGTAACACGATGGTGAGACCAGACGGAGAATATCGGATTTGAGTTCACTGCCAGTTGCGCTGAAGAATGTCGACTGAAGGTAGAATATATAGAGAACGTTGTGCGGTGTTGATGTTGATACGGTACGATGAAGTATACGACCCTGAAGGTCGTTCGCCACTGCCTAATGAGATAACATGAATTTGATTTTTTTATGACGTCTCCCTAAAGCGTTATAGTATATCTACTCAGGCTGTCCCGCCAGTAGTTCCTCCCTCTTGCCACATCCTCCCGTCCTGCCATGTCATACACAACCGCTCTTCATGGCGGCGCGACGGATGATATCCTCAAGTCCCTCCACAAGCAGTTCACTATTGACGATCAAACTTTATTCAAGATCACCACAACTTTCCTCAGTGAGATTTCGGACGGTCTCTCCAGTTATGGCCGTGCCATGGCGATGATGCACGTTTCCCCCACATTTTTGTCCTATGCTATGTAATATCTAATCTAACTGTCATATAGTCCTACATTTGTAAAGGGCGTTCCAGACGGCTCCGAGACAGGGTACGTGTAATACCCCATATCTTACCGCACCTCTCTCAGTTTCCTAGCACATTCCTTGCCCTCGATCTTGGTGGAACGAATCTGTGAGTACACCTATCGTACCGATTTTATATCTCCCTTATATTATATTACTAGCCGCGTCTGCGAAGTCACGCTACAGGGTGATCAAACCTTCTCACTCCGACAGCAAAAATACAAGGTCTCAGAGGCCCTCAAGACCGGCGAAGTGACTACACTTTTTGGTGCGGCGTTTGTGCTTCCCCCTCTTCACTGCCTCTCAATATCCCCCCAGACTATCTTGCCGACTCCGTAGACGCTTTCCTCACGGAGTCCTCTACCCCGAGCAAGGAACCCTCATCCCTCATTGGCAGCGACCCTTATGCGGCTTCCAACCAAGACACCCCGTATCTTCCCCTGGCGCTCACCTTCTCGTTCCCTGTCGAGCAATCCGCCCTTGATTCCGGTGTTCTCCTTACGTGGACCAAAGGCTTCTCTGCAAAGAACGCCGTGGGAAAGGACGTCGTAAAGCTTCTTCAAGACGCTTTTGACCGGAAGCACATTCACGTCAAGTGTGTCGCTCTCGTCAACGATGTCAGTTTAGATTCCTCCCTATGAGATCGTCTCCCTCTTTCACGTGACCATATGTACTGATGTCCATATGGTAGACTGTTGGAGCTCTTCTTTCTCGAGCGTATACATCTGGAGGATGTATCCTCGGCGCTATTTTTGGAACAGGAACCAATGGAGCTTATGTCGAGGAAGTCTCAAAGATCACAAAATTGGGCAACAGCGCAGCAGCAGCAGCAGGTGGTGACATGATCGTTAACACCGAATGGGGCGCATTCAACAACAGCGTAAACTCTAATTTCCCCATCTCGTGATCTATATTTCTCAACATGTAGTGAATTTCGCAGCGCTCTGCCTTGCCAACGACACCATATGACAACAAGGTGGACCGTGAATCCATCAACCCACGTTTTCAGGCATTCGAGAAGTTCATTTCGGGGATGTATTTGGGTGAAATTGCACGGAACGTGATTCTCAGTATGATCGATGCCGCTCCGAAACCCATTCTCTTCGGAGGTCGGTCCTCGGACCAACTTAATAAGCAATGGGGTTTGGACACCGCGCTCCTCAGCGAGATCGAAGAGGCATGGGAGGGTCTTGGGCGATTCTCGCTATCCCCAGGGTCTGTGGAAGTTACGGAGCTGGAAAAGCTACGGCGGATACAAGGGGTACTGGTGAAGCGTCTGGAGCTTTCCCCGCCCGATATATCACTTGCGGACGCGGATATTGTCAGGCAAGCGTGCACTCTGATAGCTTCGAGGGCTGCACGCTTGAGTGCAACGGCTGTGGCAGCTATACTTGTCCATACTGGACGTGCTCGGCTATGGGACCAGGGTGAGCAAAGCTCCGCCGGGTTGAAGGACGAAGGCAAGAGGATCGGCGTGGGCGTGGATGGAAGGTAACAAAAACACATTTCCGTGGAGTTGCTTGCTAACGAGGACACGATTAAGCTTGGTGGAATTCTATCCCAACTTCCAAACTAAGCTGCGAGCATCGTTACGGATGCTCGTTGGCCCCGAGGTGGAAAGTCGCGTCGACATCGGCATGGCTAAGGACGGGAGCGGTGTTGGTGGTGAGTCTAACCAATTTTGTTTCCTCATCTCCATTTTGAATGTCCCACAGCTGCCCTCTGTGCACTCGTCGCACAAAGACAAAGTCAGGCCGCCCGCACAGACGGCGCAAATGCGTACAACTACGAAGAAACCACGATTCGAGGGCGCACGGAAGTCGCGTACCTTTCCTCCTTATCGTGATGATACATCCGCGCACTGGCATACGGTTTAGAAAGGATGTAGATTGCTGGCCAGTTATCCATTTGTATATCGAAATGCATAAGTTAGACTGTTGTTGCTTTGCTAGATGGTAGGTTTTCGAGTCCTGTAACATATACTTACGCTATCTTGAAATGTCGAGTTCTTGATGCTAGGTTGTTGTCGTCTAATTGCCTCGAGGGTTCGAAAAATATACGTTTCTACTGTTTTTCAGGTTTACAGTTACATGCCAACATAGGGCCATTGGCATCTCAAGCCCACAAGAGTCCACATGCAAGATCATACATACCAAGTGAGAGTGATGTTCTATAGAGCTATGGGTCTGTCAAAGTAGTAAATGCTGCCTCACCGGATACAACTCCAAGTGGTACATAGGGGAAATAAGTGACTGCCCGCCCAATACATGCCATCGATTGGAAAGTTTGCACTGCAGTATGGTCGCTGAGGTCAACAACGGAAGACAGACACGAAGTTCAATCCTTAATAGTGCCACAACGGGGTACTGGGAATGAATCATAGATTTTTAGGCTACGCTACTGGTACAAACCATTTAGCCGCTAGACCCGGGCCCAGCGCACGATGCCCGCACCTTCCAGCGAAGAGGTCGCCGTGTACGTTTCTATTTCGCTACTCAGTTTCCTATGGAGTCTGGAAGAGTCTGATGCATTATGACTCATGAGTCACCATTTATACAATCCGTCCCTGCAAGTTGGCTGGGGCCGTTAATATTTGTGGTGGCAGGGTCAAGTCGAAGAGATGTCCTGTCGTGACGTCACATCTGCCTACGGAATCCCCTGACTGCATAACGTTAACATGGGAATGGGGTGAACGCATCATGATGGAACCCATAGCCTGGCGCTCTGTTAGATCTTCATGGCATCATGGCTAACCCGAAGGACAGCGCTTTTCGTGTGCGCGCCGACGTATCGAATTGTACATATGTATCTATGTATGAGTAGCCTACTTCATATCGTACAAGTGAGCGTACATTTACTATTCTTTGCGGACAGTATGTAAGGGAGCGGAGGTCGGGATTACGAGGGAGACGATATGCCAAGGACCGTGGCGCTATCTCATAGGCAGAGCGGGGGGCGTACGCTGCAACGGTGTGGTGTGAGTCCAAGTGACAGAGATGAAGATCTCGAACCGCACGTCGGTGTGCGGAAGAGTATGCCATGCAAGGTGAAAGATAAAATGCTAGTGGATGATGCAACGGGACTATGCAAAGACAAAGCGAGTAAGCAAGGCGCATCGACATATTTTCCTCGTGTGTCGATGACAATGCAGCAATAACATTAGATAACCCTGCCCAATCTATATGCGTCACGACTGGTGCCGTGTCCACAGATAGCGGCATCCCATGAAAGGAAAGTAGACGGAAGGACTGGCACTAGTACCCGTAGGTCGCGCGGCCAGATGTGGCGGTTGATGCACCCTTGCCCACAAGATTCATGTTCATGCTGACCGGCTGGCCATTAGTGGTCACGCCGTTAACCCCTACTGGGGGCGGCACGACTCCTGGACCGACAGGCGGTCCCCCCGGTCCAATGACAGCACTTCCAACGAGGGCTGATAATCGCGAGATCTCCTCACGCGACGAGACAAGAGCGGATGTCAGCCGCTCGTTTTCAGTCTGAAGATATTCGACTTTAGCTTGCAGTGACGCAAGCCACGCCTTTTTGCGTTGTCGACACTTGAGGGCGGCTTTACATGTAACAACTCAGTAACGTGAAGAGGATTACACGGTTGAAAAGGCAGACCTTGTCTATTTCGTTCGAGGAAGTTGCGTCTTTTTTCTTCCTCTGTTTCCGGTTTCTTTGTCCCCTTCCGCCCGCCGGTGTTCTGAGTTAGATGGTGTAACTGTTCGTCGTCATCATCGTCTTCTTCCTCCTCGTCCTCATCTGCAGTACCACGCCCATTGGTGCTGACACTGTTTATGGTGTTGGCACGCGCACGTTTATTGGGAGAGGTCTGCTGCTGAGGTGCAGCCGTACGGGCTGCCGGTTGAGGTGGTGGGCTTGCGGGGTCATATGACTTGCGCTTTGTACCACGCCTGCCATTTGCGGGTGCATTAGCTGCATTGTGAGCACGCGCTTGTGCTGCTTCGCGTTTTGTGAGCTCCTGATGAGCTTGGGAAAGCAAATATAAGCCATTTGCAGCAGTGCTCGCAGCATTGGATGCGCTGAGATAAGGAGTATTGCCGTTTTCTTGATCGGCAGTGATGGATGTAGATAGGTGAGAGCTCGTGGTGGGGGCATGGGTGACAGAGCTGTACTGGGCTGAGGAAGAGTTAAGCACGCCTGTGATTGCATTGAGGGTGTTTGGGGTGATAGTCGCGTTTGAATTAGCGCCCACACTGTTATTCATGAGGGCAAGGAAGGCTGCGGTACTCGGGGAGGGAGGGGGGAAGGAGACCGGACCACCGACAAGAGGTGTCAGACCTGTGCCTGGTGTCAATCCCGTACGAGGAGTGAGACCGGTGCGGGGGGTCATGCCAGTTCTGAAGGAATCGAAGGGTAGATGGGAAGAGTCAGAACCCTGCTGAGGACCGGCGAGCATGGCGGGGGAGAGGGGACCGGCACGAAGGGAATTGGCAAGAGATGATGAGAACTGCCAGCCATAACTCTGATCTGTACTCGGAGAGGCCATTGCAGCCAAAGGTGGAAGTACAGGTCTAGGGGATGTAGACCGACCATCATTGGAATGGGGATTAGAGGCAGCGGAAGTTGGTCTGTCATGATGGGACTTTGATGAGTGGTTGGATGGACTTGATGAATTTCGTCTTGAACGCGAAGTGTGGCGGACATTGGAAGGGCGGGAGAAGGATTGCTCGAATGGGTTAGGTTCTAGGTCAAAATCTGACCGAGTCTGTCTTGCGAGGGTCGGCTGCTTAACGTCGGGAGAAGTGGCTGTATCGCCGTTTTTGGGAGGAGTAGAGGACATGATGGTGGCGATGATGAACGATGACGACAACACGACGTACAAAGAAGATTTGAAAAAGATAGGAATTTAGAACCGTATGAGTGACGACGAGGAGATATTGGCGGCCGATGACGACACCGGGCTGCGGTTAAGTGCGGGGCTTTGAGAAGCGTTTGAGTTGAATTGGTTGGGAGTGGGTTAAACGATTTTATCTGGCACGAGTGCTCCTAGGGTGTTAATTGCAAGTCCCGTGCGGCAGGTGCAGAAAAAGAGATGACGACGTCTGACGTAGTCTCGTGTTATATTGAACTTGAATCGGAGTTCGAATAAACGCTCGATAAACCCAATCATTACTTCCTTATATAAGCCCACTTATCGCAGATCTGACCACGTCATATGTAAATTCATACCCCTAAATAGTACTAGTCACTTTGACACGCTTATTATTAATTCGCTGCAGTCCTCGTCGCCCTCGACAGCGAGCTCGACTAACACCCCCCCTCGTCGTACAGTCCAGCTCGCCGTCCCTGTCGACCTCCCACAAATTAAACATACGTCGGTAGTAGTCAGGGCTGCAATGATAATGTCATACTTTCTAAATTTATCATGATGGGATATATACGTACGATCCACGCAATTTACCCCGCTTCGTGTTCACCGTCACCCCTGCCTTACGACCACCCAATCCCATTCTCTCAAAATGGGTACCCTCGTCCCTCCTCCTCCTGCACTTCCATATTCCCTTCCCGCGCAGCGCACTCGTCCAGGTAGTTTAGTAGTACATCACGATACATCTTGCGCCCTTTGTATACCCCAACATCATCAGGCCAGCTTCTCACGGCGTGTGCCAGCCGACTAGGCACTCCTCGCTCCCGAGCCAGTTCCTCGATCTTGAATAAGTACGTGCGGATACCAAAAACGATGGCCCCTGTGCGAGGAAGCCGTCGCAGCGTCTGCCGCTCTGATCGGAGGCGCAGTGTCGACGGTGCAAGATACGGCGCAGGTTGTGCAGCATGTCCGTGACCATGCAAAAATGCGTCTTCTGGTCCATTCGTCGATTCTGACCAACCCAGTTCCTCCGGATCGACGTCCGAAGCCCTCTCTTCCTCCACGTCCAGTCTAGGCCCATCGTCGGCGTTCATCACCTTCGTTGGCTTACAGGTCTGCATAAAATAATTATTTCGAATCACCGGCTTGTCCAATGGCATCCGCTTGAAAAATCTCTCCATACTGGTATGCAATTTTTCTTTGACTTTGCGCCCATCAGCTTCCGAATAGCAAAAAATCATGATACTACGGCTTGAGCTTACATTGGGGAACGTTTCCTGAAGTATGGATTTCGTCCAAGGGAAGTCCGATCTTGTCCCGCATACGCCAGAATCCTGAGAAAATAACAAGAGGTGATTGGAGATCCAACCCATATTAATTCATAGAACTTCAGTCGTGTTCGCTGTCCACACTTACCTGGAATGCAGATCGCACCCGCCTGGAAGTAATACTTTCCATCTGAGCCTGTGTGAAGAAAGCTCCTGAGATCTAGCGCCTGAGGTGGTGGGAGTTATATACCTTCGATCATCAGCGCAATGTCCTCTTGTACACTAAGTATAGCAGATCCGCGACGTCAGTCGGATATAGTGTGGGAGATGGGGTATGTTACTCACAGCGTTGCAACAATCGTCATTGCCTTCTCGCCCATTTCGACTCCGTCCAGACCGTCCAGCACCCCTAAATCAAATTTCTCTCCGGTCTCCACCACTTCGATGGTTCGTACAGGCGGCTGCTGTCCCCAAGCAAGCGGTATGTCACCAATGGAAGGGGCTAGAGCACCCTTGGCATGTCGTGTAATTCGAAAATTTGAGGGGTATCGCCGCGAAAGATACTCCGCGATTTCATATACGAGCTCCTTTGCTGCGGGAATCAAACGCAGATCAGCACATATCCGACGTTTCTATTCCAGGAAGATGACATGCCTGCCCACGCGCCGCCCTGAATCTTAACGGACTCATCCTCTCTGGCGGGGAGAACGCGCACGGCATCTCGCCCGCGCGTACGAATGCGGAATTTGCGTACACGGTGCCAGTACGAGTAGGATGAGTCCAGTTCAATCCACTCGCTCCAGGGCATTGTGCGAATGCCCATTGTAACGCTGCATATGATTCAGTTAGCCGTGAGTCCTGTAAACGGAATACGGCGTGATACAAAAAAAGATATGTCTAACCATAAAGAATGCATCCGCACGCAACGCCTCACATGACGACACGGAAGAAATGGGTGGAGCACTTACTGGTATTCGCCCCATCTGAATGGTCTGTATGGTACAGGGCGCACATCTTTCAGCGGGAATGGGCATGGTTCAATTTCTGGATAGTCAAATTCTTCCGGAGTCCATTCTGCTACTGTGAGCATTACCACATGGACACGAATCATTCAAACCCACCTCCCACTTCTCGGTTCTTATTTAATTTCCTATCTTTCTCGGTAACGGGTGATGCACGGGTGTCATTCACGGTCTTCACGCGATCCTTTCTTAACCAGACGAAACTGTATGTCGCGGAAATTGCAGCGGCGGCGAGGAGAGCGCTGGGCAGCGGTCCCAAAGCGCGAAACAGCCCCTCTAGGACAGCTTTGCCACTGCCAAGGGAAGATACGAGCCCATTCATCCAAGAATTCATTCACGCTGAGCATTCAAGTTATGAAGTGAGTCTGAGTAGGGCGTCACAACACTCACATATATGCCTCGAGCCTGATAATTCGATTCAAGATCTTACACGCGCTCCACTACCCTCGATCTGTGCCCTCTGTCCAGAAAGGAATGGCAAGGTCGTGTCGTACGTATTTGGTTCTTATATAAGAATAATGGAGCAAAGATAAGGGCACCGTCAGGTGATTGAGAGCGTTATGCATATGGATGAGAAAACAGTCTTATCTTGAATGCCGTGACCGTTCTTCTTTTCACGAGTACTTCGAGATAGTCGAGGGGGACAATGAGAGATATTGTGAGCTGAGTAGCAATGTTGAAGTGACCAGAATTGGACAAGAACTACTTCATCGCAACTTCATCGTGAATCGTGATTCAATGAGACGGAATTCTGCTGCCTGCGAAAGCCATTGACTGTCCCCATCACAAACAAATGAGCAGATCTCCGTCCGAGTAAAGCAGAAAGGAAGATAGAATCAACCCATGCATCAAATATTATTGAAGCGCTTATTTGAATTTTGTACCAATGCCTGACTGACCTTGATGACTTTTCGTTGAGAGTCGGATGCGATCGGCAATTCCCGGCCTTACCTCCGCTCGTTGCAGTCTACAACTCTCGCGTCCATCGTCCTTTGCAGCATTCTTTGTGGGTGGCCAGCGCGTGCTAACTAGAATTCTTTTTATTTTCCGCCTTTCTCTAAACCATGGCATCAAAAGCAGCAGTGGCCGCGGTAGTAAGCTTCGCTTTTTTCGGGCTTGGTCGTGTTCTCCGTCGCTCATCCTCGTTTCCCGCTGACAGGACTTCACCCGCATTTACTCAACACTTGGGCTCGGCAAAGGTACGTACTACAGGTTATACGCCATGTAGCTAGTCTGACGGAGAGATTGTATTTGCAGAGACCATTGCCTCTCTGCAGGCATTCCGCAAACGGCACAGCGAGGCCCAACGCATCCAGGCGCAATTTGGTTCTCAACCCACGACTGTCGACCTTGCACACTACCGCTCCATTTTGAAGAACAAAGCAATCGTTGATGACGCTGAGAAGCTTTTGAAGGAGTTCAAGGTTGTTACATACGACGTGAATGCCCACATCAAGGCTATCGAGACCTTCGAGGCTAAAGCGGTACGAGCTTTGCGTTTTCAATCTTGTGGTGCCCAACCAACTGTCTGCGTGAACAGGTCGAAAAAGCTCAAGCAACCGCTGCCCAAATTGACGTGGAACTCAATGAGTTACAGTCAACACTTGCCAACATCGAAGAGGCTCGTCCATTCGAGGACTTGACTGTGGGTCTGGTCTGTTCGGCTTTGGACCCACTCTGATTTTTTTTTCTTAGGTGGAGGACGTCGGCAACGCCCACCCCCGCATATTGGAAGCCGTCGAGACCATGGTCCAGAAAGGCAAATGGACTGTACCAGGCATGTTCATCGTTTTGTCTTTTATTCCCCTTCGCTCAAACGATGCCTCCAGGTTACAAGGAGAAGTTTGGCGACCTTTCGTTGATGTGAGCTATTGCTGTAGCCTAGATAGAGCATTACAACACATTCCCTTGTCCCCTGAATTCTATCTATATTGGGTGGACCGTACTTGCTTATTCTCTTATCCACCAATTCTGCTATTGAGAAGTCGTCCATCTCTAGTCTAGCCACTTTAGAGATCTAGACTTTGTGTCGGTTGGAAGATAGTGATGACGTAATCACTAAATTGCCGTTTGTTGTTGCCTTTGCGTTAATACTTGAGATAGCTTCCACAACTCACACCAACGTTCTTACAAGCGCTTCAGAGGTCCACTAGTTGGTTGAACGTGGATATCTTGCTTTGAACTTGCATTGTTCACTCCCAAACCTCCAGCTTGAGTTCCACAATGGGGTCAAGGCCACCATCGCCGACTTTAAGGACGGAGTCTCCCTCGAGCGGGACGGGGTACTTTTCTGCATCTTTCGAACGTTTCATACGAGACGAGGCATCTGATTGGGCAGGCGCTTTTACCTTGCTAGGCAAGTCTTCAATTTTACAGTGCCCCCTCAGCACCATGAGCACCAGGCCTGACCTTCGCATTGCAATAGACACCATGGAGACTTTCTTTGACTCTCGAATAGACTTGCTCCAGCGACAGATACAGAAGCACAGCGATAGGCTGAAATTCAAGGCTGAGGAAGCTCTAAAGAAACGCGTACAGTCGGGCGATGTGCTAGCAGAGAACTTCGACCGCGAGGTCAAGAACTTTAAACTGAAGGTGCGCTGGGATGGATGATGCAGCATTAATGGCGACTGAACGCGTCAAATACAGGTTTCAGCCCGTATGCAGACTCTGGCTGCATCGTGGCATTCCGCGAAGGTGGTGAGGACTCGTGACAAAGTAACCTTTTTCCTTGGTGTTATGTCACTCCTCGTGTCGGCGTTTTTGTTTGGCTTGGCTCCTCAGTACGCATTCTTTGAGTTCCTCGTGCTTGTAGAGGCTGATTTTATTTAGATGGATACCTGTAGCATATACTGTGCAAGGCCTATATCTCCTTCCTCTTCGCGCTTACACATACAAGAAGCGCTCTTGGCATTATTTTCTTTTCGATCTCTGCTACTATGTCACCGTCCTCAACTGGATCTATTTGTGGTTTTTCCCCTCAAACACCGCGCTCTTCATGGCTTGTTATTGTTTGTCTCATGGTTCGCTCGCTAGTGCTGTTATCACGTGGAGAAACAGCCTTGTTTTCCATGACAGTGATAAGGTCACTTCGTTGTTCGTGCATATATATGCCCCTTATACATTCACGGTGATCCGGTCAGTGATTAGTGACCTTCAACTATTCCAGGTATTCATTGTTGTGGACAGGCATTTCTATCCGAATGCCGAGGAAAGGTTCCCCGCCCTGAAGGCACTCCCATACCTCGATCCAGTCCGCGCTCTCCTTGTGAGCGGTGCTATATGTAAGCTTCACGATCGACCTTGACGACTAACAATGACGGGTCATCCAGATCTCTCCTGGCAGTTCATGTATTGGAAATTTGTATTGGTAGATCGTCGAACCAAGATTGAATCTGGCCAGCGAACGACATCGTTTTCCTATCTGTTGAACGACAAGCGAGGTGCCATTGGACGAGCTTTGTCCACAGTTCCTCCACAATACCGTGAAATGTCGTTTATGACAGGGCAACTCGGTATGTCAAGTTTGATGCTACTACTCTACGATGTTGACTTCCCTTCAGTATACTCTCTTCTCACCGAGCTGCCGGCGGTGTACTTGTTGTATGATAGCCCTGCGTGGAGCGCGGCGTTCCTCATCGTTATATTCTCTGTTAGCGTCTGGAATGGCGGCGGTTTCTACATCGAGGTATTCGGTCGCAAGTAAGCATTTTCAGCCCTGGGTTCCTCGCACAAGAATGTCTGACCTCTCCCCCAAAGGTTCGAGCGCGAATTGGAAGCACTCCGAAAGGAACTTGCCGACAGCAGCAATAACAGTAATAGCAGTCGCTCTGGCAGGTCAAGCCCCACATTCATGGATGGTGAATCAGCTGCCAGTTCGCCATTGTTCATGAACCAGAAGTTGCCAGTTTCCCTGGAAGAATTGCTTTCAGATGTAGAATCCCCTGAGAAGGATAAGGAACAATAGGCACGATGATTGTCCAGCTCTCTTGGTATTCTGAAACCTTTTGCAACCCCACATGTAAGTACATGTGTTGATCTTCAATAATGACCTTCTGCTTCACGAACTTGTGATGATATACACGATACCACTTGTCTATTTGCTGTGTTCTCTAATGTCTGCCCTCTGTTATTTAATGGCGGCTCATACAACACCCAATATTTTCTACATACGTACTTTTCTCTCTGGCGTCTAATTTGTAATGTCATTGCTTTGTTGTTGGTTGTCAACAGTAGAGTCAAAGTTTTCCCATCGAGCTCCACTTTGAATCCACCCTGAAAAAGGACGATCTTGTCCTAGCAAACAGTTTTTGGCTATTTGATACTGGGTCATACTCTTCTTCGCTTGATAGTAGGTCGTCGCTTCACTACGAAGTGGCGGGCAGTGAGGGATTGCCCACTCATTGTTCTGAATCCTTACCTTTCGAGCGGCAGGTTCTCTATATTCTTAGTCTTTCTGTACAGATGGAACAATGAGACTTTGGAGAGCCTGGGCCTTCAGATATTCAAATATCGCGTAAGATAGTTGGCAAGAATAAGTTAATGAATTGCTTGCCAGAAAATCGGCTTATAGCGATGTTTCGGAGGGACGCCTCGTTTTAGGCCGTTTATCAATACATCATGCGGCGACGGCGAGTCCGCAACCCAAGTCAAAGCTGAAGTTCGGTCCGGTCAAAATAGACGCAGCAAGTATATATAAATATACATTTACATTCATTGCACGATCTTTGAGCGGGGGAAGAATGATCTTGTGCGGACCGTGAATGCGCGAACATCACCGACGTAAACCGGACTTCCGGCCGGGTCAATTTATATTCCTCTGGAAGATCTGTGAAAAAGATTTTAATTTCGAGGAGTTACTTTATTATCGAAAACAATATGTACCAGAAATATCTTGCAGACGCCCCCAGAACGCTCGTTCGCAATCCAACTCTACGGCGCCGTGTAGATCTTGCGGGACTTCGCCGATGATGATTTTTGTCAAGTAGATCGGGTGGAAAAATGCAGAGCCCAAAGCACCCTGTATCCCAACTACGTTCCAGCGCGCTATTTTGTCACTGCAAGACATTGATAAGGTCTGAGGAGAATCGGCACGCCCGGGCTTTGTACGAAGAACTCCAAAAAGGGAGTAATTGTTTCGCCCTCTGGATGCGACGTTAGGGGCCAAAGGTGCCGATACCGAAGAGTCCTTTAGCACTGCCATCTCCTCATCTTGGGACATAGCGAGGAACCGCATAGAAGCATCTCCACCTTGACATTCGTCGGCTGTGTTGAGATATATTTCAATACAAAAACCGATGCTTCTCACAAGGAGGTGTTGATATATACATTATCATGTGGACGCCGTCTTTAAGATCATAGCGCCCATCTGCCGATTTTGATATCCAATGGGAGCCGAGTCCAGATACCGCCCTATCGATCTCTTCGAATAACCAACGAACTGCACAGCGGCGAGCGAGAACTTCTGCGTGGCTATCATGTAAAGCCTCGCCTTGCAGGGGTAGCTTGTCCTTTGGAAGGCATTTGCACCCTGTAGCCAGTGCAATGATCTTCGGCTGAGTCAAAGATTCCGATGAAGTCAGGGCAATCGCAGCTAGAATTGTGAAAGTTCCGAGCGGTAGCTTGAGGTTGAGGGAAGCATATTGCTTCTGCACGGTATGAACGAGGGCAGTGTCCTCATCTGAGAACATGCAGAGATCAGCACTGACAGTTTCTTGATTTCTCTGCGAAACGATGATGAACAAAAATGGCTTTAATCATTCCTACTACAAATAAGCACAAACAAGCCTCGACTGGAGTTAGGTCGAAGTTCTGATTCTTATGAATCATGGATCCACTGCGGCTCCAACTGGTGGATAATAGGTTGTCTCAGCCGAACCGACCACTGCCCCGAGGATGATGTATGCCGCAGTTTAGAACGTCATATACACCACCCCGTGGAGATCCTGGTTGATACATAGCTTGTGCGTTTAGAAGTGGTTCGCAAGAAACCAAAGGCCCCACTCAGCAATATTCTCCCCTAGCTTTATAGCCAAAGAAGATAATCGACTCATATCGTCTGTTTTCGCTGTTCGATTGACACGTGACTAAATTTTAACGAGCGACATTTTAGCCGGTCAATTTTACTCTCTTTCAATCACCATCCAGAGCCCCATCAACATGAATCTCTTCCAAACAAACGAACGTGAAAGGGACCACACGTCATCTGCCCGCCGTAGATTCCCCATCTTTGGCAAAACGAAAACCAGGGTTGCGGGAGGACACAGTAAGTTGTCACGTTGTCATGATGTTGTAGGCAATCACCGAGTCTAAAATACCCATGACCCTTCCGCAGAAGCAGTGTTACCCAATCGCAGGACGTCCCGACGAGGCAGAAACCATGCGAAACAGGATCATCGTCCCGTGGTAAGTCTACATATATTCATTTCCGTCGTACTGGTCATAACTTGTCATAAGGGAAACCTCGGAAGCGGGGAAACCCATTTACCATTCATGACCAAAGTGAAACGTGCCCTTGGAATGCAGAGCACCCCTCGGAAGAAGCGACAGTCCAACAACAGGCAGAAGCGGCGATCGGCACTTCTATGATTGCAAACTTGCCATTTTGACTGTCGGCGGTCTGATCTTGAATCGCTGTGTCCTAGTTAGATTTGTCGCAGTTGAAACATCCGCAGTCCTCGTGACAGCGCATACATACATCCTTACTAGTCTCCTGATAGAGTCCAATGGAGAAGCCTTGTGACTTGTTATATAACCGTAAAATAGACATGTTTAATGATTGGATTTGGGAAATATAACATGTGCATTGTGTTATAACCTACATGAACGAGACCTGGTGAAAGTTCGTGAAGTGGTGACGCGGAGTATGATATACAGATTATACTTTTTACAACAGAACAGAGGGACCAGGGGTGCAGAGACACCGGGTATCGATGAGAGATGCAGTAGGCATAAATTATGGGAAACTTGAAGAAGGATAATTGTAAGGGTAAGCCTAGAGCATGCTGTGAGAGTCTCGCTTCAAGTGAAGCTGAGTATACACGGGACAGCATGTTTCTCAGTTGGTAGTCATCTTGAGAAGCCATGCACCAATGCCGATCCCTTCCATTTGTTGTATTTCTATACGATTCCATGGCACGGGGACAACGTTGGCCTATATGAGTGGTGCCATGAGGATTCCATATATGGAGTGAATGAATGTTGATTAATCACCTGAAGGTAATGTGCAACTGCACGCCCTATCCGTCGCGTCAGCGATTGAAGGTCGACACGACCCCCATAGCCATCGACGGGTATCTCGTAATTGAGCGGCGTATAGCCAGGCCACTTTGAAACGGATGATTAAGCTTTTTGCTGAAACTTAACCCAAATTGTACTTACTACGATCTTCACATAAATCTTGCCTCGGTGGTCAACCCCGAGCTCACTGTACGTATACGAATCC